>JAQGAB010000005.1:0-100021 GCA_034696565.1 Isotomurus graminis
ATGAGAATCACACGGTTAGTCATAAGAGTGAAAGAGAGTGAAAGAATGAATTGATGAAGGAGTTTATTATTATTCCCCGTGTATCTGGTTCAATGAGACTGGAGCAGATGACTTTTTCATAGGAGACACACAGAGGAATGCACACGCTCACTTATATGAAATCCATAAAATGAAGGAATCACTTGAGAGTAAAATGAGATGGTAAACAAAGGCTGAGGGCACACGCCACTTTAATAGTCTAATCCAGTCCAAGTGACTGTGTGTGTATGTTTTACTGGTGAGGATCATTAGTTAGGAACTGGGTTTCCGTGAACAATTAATTATTCCCACTTTTCCACTTGCACACACTTGACTTCTGTGGGAGGAATGATGAATATTGGAGAGATTTTTGTAGGGTGAGATCTGCGAGTGGAATAATAGGGAAGAAGGTACATAATCCTCAGTTGATTGTGTGAATCAAATAATAATAATCATCATAATAGGGTTGAAGTGGAAGGGGAGAGAAAGCAGTGAGGGTTTTGTGTAGTTTTGTAGTGGAAGTCTCATTTCCCTCCAAGAAGTGGATGATGATGGAAGGATTATTTTTATTTCCGACAAAACTCTCACATACACGAAGCGTGGAGGTTGGAAGAAGTGGTCAATATTGATAGTAAGCATTAGTTTAGAGAGATCAGGAGAGACGCGAGACAAAACCATGGAAGGTTGTATGGATCTATATTTTATTTACGGCTTAGGGAATGAATCACCTTGTATTGTGGCGTAAAAGGACTCTTGGAGTCAAAAGAAAGTCTGTGGGCTAATAATGTGATATGCAATTCTTGTGTGAAAGTTTGTTCAGTGGGATGAAAGTGGAGCAAGAAGGAAAGGGGAGAGATTGGTATTAAGGTTGTGTGAGATTCTATTGGAATGGAGGAAAGACTCTTAACAACGAGTATTACAAGAAGGCATTATGATTATTGGAGTGGTTGGATATTTTTTACAATAAGCGCGAAGTATTCTGAGTGGAGATGCGTGGATATATTGAGTAAGGAAGTGAATGTATGAAAGTAGTGGGAGTCAAGAAAGCATAGAATAAAAAAAAACCCTTGAGATGGTGGTGAGGAGTCTGGTTATTCTTTCTCCTTTCACCTTTGCCATTTCATTGTTGAGCCTTTAAAAGAACACACACACTAGTCCCGACTATCTGTGGAGAGAGTTTCAAGGGAGTTTAATACATTTCGACTTTCTCCGACTTTTATTGAGTGGAGACAAAAAGTCGGAGAAGACGGGGAATTCGTGATGGAAATATATGAGGTTAGTGTGTTTGGTGAAAGTACAGGAGTGAGTGGCATTTGGTCAGGTGTGTGTATGTTACTTGGAAGTTGAAGGAGGATGTTATGATGATGGTCATATGCATTATACATTCGGATCTCTCTTTCTCCCACGGTGAATAGACTGGAGAGAGAGAGAGAGGAAATAATGGTTGGCTTAAGTGTATGAAGAACCAAAGGTGTTTTCATAGTTCCCTTGAAATATTGAAAGATTTATCAACCCTTTGATAGTTTCCATTAGGCTTATTGAAAAGCCATTCCTCCTTCTCCCGTGAACGAAGATGTGAGTCTCTCAAGGAAGAAATCATTTTGATGATTCTATTTCTTGTGAGCACAGGAGAAACAGGCCATTCAAAATATTACTCCTTATTTTACATTCCATTACATCTTCACTGCCTCCACTTTCTGTCTTATTTCTTACTTTACTAAAGTGCAGTCCTATTCACAGAAGAATTGATGTTCTCATTTACAATCCTCTTGTAAGTATATGTTGTATATTCCCTTGTGGATCTCTCTCTGTGTGTGTGTGTGTGTGTGTGGGAGAAAGGTAGGTTGTTGTGTGTGCTGGAGGTTGTTTGACTTGTGTGTGTGAATTTTTAAGGAGGTTTCCTGAAGGAAAAAAAGACATGTGTACAAGTAGCATTATTATTGTAAGGTTGGGTGAGAGGAATACATGTGTTGTATATTGTTCCATGTAACTGGTGACCACAGAGGGAAGTATAATTAGTAGATGGGGAGTTGATTAATAATACGGAATGAATGATGACCGGATTGGGGCTGATGGTTTGTGCTAGTAGGAAGTACGAGGAAACCTTTGATGCATCCAATATTTGTGATTAAAGGAATGGATGGAAACTACTGACCGTTCTGTTGCATTGTGTGTGATTGAAGAGATTTGTGACAAAAAGAAGCGTCTTGTGTTCAAAGGAAACAAGGCTATTTGTGAGTCCTCTTGCATTATTAATAATATTCGGCTTTATTGAGAACATTGACTTTGGGACATTCCTCTTCAGATTAGTCGAATGACTTGTGGATGATTGGTATTAGAGTATGGGGAGAGGATATTAGGTACAAGTTGGTAGTAGTGTCCAGATATCTCATATATATATGTGTTTGTTCTTTTATTCCTTTTATACTTGTATGGATGCAATGTGTGTGAGAGAGAGATGATAATGGTAAGGAAAAGGATGTAAGAAATGCACAAGAGTTGGTGGAGGTGGTGGTGGTGGACACAAGAAACTTTGTGCAACAGTATATACACACATATATATATACGGGAGTCTGAGCGAGGAATTTAAGTACAAAAGGAATAATGAATTCTTTTCATGTCTTTATCAAAAGCATGTGGCTCATTTTGAAGTGGACGAATTCATCAGTTCCAATTCTGTGTGTCGTTGTGTGTGGAGGGCCATTTGTACTTTTGTACGTTTGTACATTTTATTCTAATTACTCCACTGAATATTTTGATTCTTTTGATGTGAAATTAAGGATCTGATAATGCGCGTTTGGTCTTGGAAGTTTGGTGGAGGGATGAGATAAAAGAAAAATGTGGATGACGGACAATAGAGTCTAAGGTTGGGAAGGGAGTATTATCAGATCCTTGGATCTTAATTGTTAGGTGCTTTATGCAAACAGGGAGGGTTTAAGAAAATAGTAATTATTGTGTAGGCATACATTAGTAACTATTTGGTAGGTTGACCCTTAAGAGAACTATTGTGAGGTTTAATGAGAAATATGGGAAAGGTGTGCGCATACACTGTGTAAACGAGTGTGGGATGAGTTAAAAGAATACACTCAAATGACTGTGAGTATTGTGAGTATGCCTAGATGCCTAGATATACATAGAGAGTCCTCGTGGGATTTAAAAAATGTTATGGATGAGTAAATCAGTGAACCCAAAATACATTTGGTGTGTGAGAGAGTACGAGATGGTTTAGAAACGGTAAGGACTTGTGTACAGGGAAGTTGGAGTGTGGAGGATATGGATCTCGGGTTTTTACTTCTTGAGGCCATAATATCCTTCGGGTCTCAACTTGGCATTGGATGTAGAATTGCAGGTTGCATGTATAAATGAGATTTTGCATTTATTGGCAGAGAAGGTGTGTGTGTGTGAAGTGCAGCCTGCAGTTGGTGATGATGATGAAGAGGCAGGTGGGTTTTGGGGGCAGATTGAGACGGGAGAAAGTGTGTCCCTCTTAAAAGAGATTGGATAAAGGCTGAGGAGGAAGTAGGCGGAGGTGGTTGTGGGTAGGAAGACAATAGGATTTGATAGTACACATTAGTATTGTGTTTGAGTGTGGATTACAATAGGGAAAGGTTTTTGGGAAGACTCTGACTGAAGAGTATATGCGAGTGTGTGGAAATAAAGTAGGCGGGTATTGGGTTGCGCAAAGAACTGAGGAGTTTGTAATGACAATAGCTTGGATAGAGATGATGGGCTTTTTGGTTGGTTGGGAGTGAATTGTTGGAGAGATGACAATAGCTTTTGTTGTCGGATGGTGACTAGGGATTGGCTGGAGAAGAGGCAGCTCAGGGTGGAAACAAGATGCGTTTATAGGCTCCCTCATCTCTCCAGCACATCCTTCCGTGGGGAGTAAAAAGTACGAGGTGATCGATCCTTTTGTCTAGAGAAGGTGGAACTGAGCCAAGGAGAACAATGCAAGGCATCTCTGCGAGGATTTTGTACGTGGTGGAATAAGAAGAAGATCAAGGAGGAGACTATGGCTTAACAACAATGTGTGTAGAAGATGCTGGGCCTTATTAGAAAGGAGAGAATGTTGGAAGTTGGAGATTCTCATTCTGTGCGCAGATCCCTTTATAATACTTTTTCCCTACTGTTGTTTTGGATGGAACAACATCTCACGAACCACCACCACCACTCAGTACGAGGAGTGCATGTTAGTGGAACGGTTCTCGGCTTCCAACTTTCCTTATACACAGTTTCTCGAGTTTGACAAGTGTTTTCGTGGTGACGTATGTACAATCATCTTCTTCTTGGCTCGTATTGTCATCTTGTTCATAAGGTGGGTACGTTTTTATATTTCTCACGTTCTTCTTCACCCGTTAATCGGGGAAAGTGACAATTAATGTTCAAGTGAGCAAGTGAGGGTTTAATGAGTAGTAGGGATTTTTGAGAATTTTTTGGGGGAAACGTGTTGTATTTTTACTCCTTTATAGTGGGAAGTTGTGTCGGTGGGAAGTGCATTTTTGGTTGGGTGAGTTGAGGGAAGGTGAGATTGGGAATAAATGTGAGTGTATTTTGCATAGTTGGATTTTTGGTTAAGTTGTGGAGGAAGTGGATTGATTATTGTACAAGAAGAGGTCGGTGAGATGAGAGAGAGATTAAGTGGAAGTCGGGAGGAATGAGTGATGTGTGTCGAAGAAAGACGCAGAGGGAATTCTGCATGGGCTGCACCTTTCTTCCTCATGGAAATAATGCGAATTGTGCAAGAATACATACGAGACTCTGGTGAAAGATGGGTTGGATGTTTAATTAGGAGTGAATGTGCTGATGGGGAGAGTTTTTTGTGGTGAGATGTTTTTATTTGTGGAGAGATCATTTTTGGGAAGGGATTATTATTAGTAAACGGTATGGATTAGTAATTAACAATTGTGTTTCAATTTAGGGAATTGTTTGAAAGTCGGGTTGAGTAAGATTAAGATGAAGGACTTAAGAAACTGTAAGATGAGAGAAACAATTGTTTTTGGGAGACGTGGAGACTCGAGACTCTTGTTTTAATTAGTAGAAAGGGGAATCTTTCTTGTTAGTTGTGTGTAGTCAAGTTGTTAAGTGTAAAAGTAGGACAGGAGGAGTGTATACAAGTAAAGTATTTTGAGAACAATACTGTACGAGAAGGAGAGACGGAGGGAGACAATTTGTGAGGAATAAATTAGATGACGAGTAATCGTGGAGGAAAGATTCATGCGTGTTGTACATGAGATTTATGGAAATGAGGGTTGACTGACAGTCTATTATAATGCCAGGGAATTTATTTTCCATTGGGTGGTGTGTACCTTCTTCTTAAGTTGATTGTGATGGGTAGCAGATGTGTGGGTTAGTTTATTGCTCGTGTAGCAGGATTTTTTTATTTGGAATTGGAGACTGTGTGTCACATCTTAAGCGAGGAAAGAGAATAGGAGATTTTTTAGTTGTTAAAAGACTCTCTTTTATTTGGCTGGTTTCCGTCTCCCTTCATTTGTAAGATCAGATTAAAATGGGAGATGAAGGAGATGAGTGTGTAGAGATGTAGTTAAATGTGTTTATAGGTATATGTGTGGAGGTATATATGTGATTGTGTGTTTGTATGTGTGTCCCACCTTCTCAAGATGCAACTCAATCCATCCATTTGACGGGGTTCTAAAAATGGTCATTAACCAGTTGGTCAGCCATCCAAGACAATAAGGTTCCCTTAAGTTGCTCTCTTAAAATGCGTGGGTGTGTGTGTGAAAGAGAGTTTTTGGTGTTGGATTGTTGGGTAACAAATGCTTGGGACTGACATTTAAATGTGTAAAAGTTCAGAGTGGTAATTTGGTAAAAATGTTCTTCCTCCAGCGTGTAAAATGTTGTGCGTATGAGTCTTTGGTATATGAAGAGTTGCTAAGAACCCTTGGATTTGTGAGGGGGATAATAAATTAGAGAGATTCGTTACATAATACTTTCTGGTAGTCTTGTTCTTGTCTAGTGGTTGTCCGGATAAATCGTTCAACGCTTTCTGTTTAACCCATGATGAGAAAGGAAAACAAGGGTATGGGAATAATACGTAGGAGACTGGTGGAATGACGGAGGTTTTGTTGGAAGTGTTCGTATTCTACAGAGTGGCAGAGTAATTAGATCATGTGAGTTATAAATGGATGGGATTTTGAAGGTGGAGTCGTGTCTCTAGGTGGGTTTTGTTACGGAGGGGAAGGTGAAATTAGATTGGACTTTCTCCAGGTGAAGGAAGGAAAAGGAATTTATTGTGTGAGGAAGGAAAGAGAATAGTCGGGTGGATATTTGGATTCTGGGTGTGTGGATACAATGAAGCGAATAAAGTAGAGAGTATGCGGAAGGAACAGAAGCTTTTCATCTTTCCTATTTTGCCTTTAAGGATCTCAATGTTTTAAGACGTTTTAATGTTTCTTTACTTTATCTTAAAAGTAGGGAGAGAGAGAGACCGGGATGTCTCTATTCTTTCTGTGTGTGTGTGCCTTGTTATAAACTGAATCAGACAATGTTGTTTGAATATATACTCTCTCCTTTAGGCTTTACAATGAACTCACCCGGGTTCCTTTGTTGAACCTTTGAAAACTGACTTCTGGTTTATTCTAAAATTCTGTCAGACTCTCTTGTGTGTCTGTAGACCGACGGTTCGGTCTCTTTACCGAGAGTTTTAGTTACTTGAGGAGATTTGCTGCTTATATCGACACCCAGAAGAGTTCTCCGGGCATAAACAAGTTCGTGTTTTTTGAAACAATGCTCTCAATGAAAGGGAGCATTAAAAGGCAAAACATCCATACTTGAATGTCTCTACACTCTAAGCGAAGAACAAACAAAACAGATCTAAGAATAGAGGAAGTTCGTAAGAGAGAAAGAGACGGATGCTGGTTGTGTGTTTTTGGTAGTCACTTATTTTGTGTTGGTGGTGGTAAATCGATTTCCAAGCATTAGAATTTTTGTGGGTGATATTTAACTCGTTAAAAGACTTACTGCTACTGACTGCGTTTAAATTTTAGCCTTCATAATGGTTGGGTTAAATGGCCAGTGTGGAAAGAATGGGTGTAATGTTTGAAAGCACCATTGCATGACAAAAGGGAGACTGGAGAGTGAATCACACTCTCTCAGAGTTCTAAACAAAAGTCAATCTCATTCTTTGCAGTATTTTGTCTTTCGGTGATCTCACTTTGTCTGTCTTCTTTCAAAGGGAATTGTGTATTTGTGTGTTGGATGTGTGTATATGAATTCTTAAGCTCACCCTTGATTTAGCAACAGAACGTCTTTCTCTCTTGTAATCCTAATGGTCTCTTGGAGCGACCCTTTCCATTTTTTTCTGTTGTGAGACACTTTAAAGGACTCTCTCGGGGCCTTTGGAGCATTTGGAGGGCGTGGGAGGCTCGTTGAAACAAAAGAAAAGGCCAGTAGGGCTGGTGTACACATGTGTTTCGAAAATCTCCGAACAATACTCTGCGTTTTCATTTGATTCTTAAGCGAGTTTTAGATGTCTTTTATTACATATCTGGATAATGAATGTGTCCCTTATTCTTGGAGATAAAAGGCTTTTAAGGATTGTTGGGAAATGTGGGGCTTAAACTGGGAGAAGTATATCTAATTTCGTCACTGGGTTATTCTAGTTTTAAGTGCATCTGCAGCACCACATATGGACCTAATCAATCACCAAGTTTTATGGATACTTTTGAATTAGACGAGAAAGCGTATTGTGCTCTGGGTGGCTGTTCTGTGAGAGACGTAAAATGTGTGAATGTAGTTGTGTTTTGTCTAAAAGAATGGGAAGCAATTGTGTTTCATGAACAAGTGGGAGGAAAGACGATGGTTGATAATTAAGTCAAAGTCGATTCATTCGGAGCGAAACGGAGTGAAGGATGTCAAGGGAGACGAGTGAAGCCATGTGGAGCTTCGTGTTGTACTTTATGTTAGAAGGGTCCTTCGGGAGAGACGAAATGTAATGAAGGGATGAAGTGGAGCATAAGACAGTCCAATATGGATTGTTATTTTGAAATTATGAGGTTTGCGATGTGACAAGTACGAAGAATTCTACCTCATCAGAGGGTTCACCCACCCAGAAGATATTCTTGGGGATTGTAGCTTTCAAAGTTACGAGTTACGTCTAATTATTCTTTCGTTTTATTTTTACTGCTTCATTACTCACGTTGGGGGTTGTGTAATTATACTAATCAAGATGCGAGCATTGTCGTAAGTCTCTCTGTGATATGACATTGAGAAGTAGCACAGAGAATACATACAGTGAATGTCACAAGAATTGACCTTCAAGTTTGAGATTCATTCAGATTGAATTGGAGATGAATCTACAGACAAGCTTGTAAGATAACTCTCTGAACAATTATGTATCAGGCAATTTGAATGCAGAATGTGATTCTTCCTTTGAGTGAAGTACAAACAGGGATAGAAATGATAAGAGAATGAGAGACACGTATTCTAAATGATTAACAAATGGTAGTAGTAGGTACATATATGTAGTTCATAGATGTTTGATAGTTTGGTAGTTGGGTTGTTAGTCTGAGCTGGTTGGACGAAATCAGGGCTTTGAGTGACTAAAGGCAGGAAGATAAAAGGGATTGATAAAAAGACGGGATCAAATGTGAGTATATACAAAGAATCTCTCCCACTTTTGGACTCTCCAGTCACCACCAGTGTGTCTTCTTGTTGTTCAAGTTTTTTTTGGTTCCAAGAAGGCGATGATGATGATACGAAGGAGCGTTCTCGACTTACTAAGAGAATGTAAAGTTGCACAGTGTTGACCAATGAATGACAATAAGATGGTTGTTAACATTTGATGCAGAGCCAATGAAGAGGCTTGATTCATCTTGATGGGGATGTGATGATGAATGCTAACCAAGACTAGGAATTTATGTGTTTCTAATTACTTTTTATTTGTTGGACTAGATTTTTTATTTCCTGTTCACAGACAATTGTATTGTCTTGTATTTTAGGAAAGGCAGGAGGGATTTATTTATTCTTTGGTTCTGTGGGGAATAATTTTAGTTGTTAGGCTGTTCAAGTTTCTTAGAAAATAGGAAGCATCGCAGGGAAAAACACTTGAAGAGACTGTCAAATGTTTGATGCTGACCAGAGATGTGTGTTCTAGTATTTTTGTGTGTGAAAGTGAATCACCACGTTTGTAGTTGAATCTGTTCACATCTTTAGCAGTATGGCTTTATGGAATATGCTATTTTTTAGTGGTACACTCCACTCCTTTTGATAATAGCTCATTCATTCAGTACGGAGATTGCACTAAATCTGCGTTTTGAAAGGGAACAATCAACTTAATTCCTGGGACAAATGATGTATCATGGCAATTTACTGTTAGTGTTTGGCTGAATGGATTGGTTGAATGGAGTGTCAGTTAGTAGAAAGTATATTATCAGTGTGGGGATTGTTGTTACGCAAGGAAGATGAGACACGGTGACTGAATTGAAAAAGGAAGTTATAGTGTCTGTATAAAAAGAGAGTATCGTAGAGCATTTGTTGTAGTGGTTAAAATATGAAATATGTGGAAATGAAGGGTGAAGATATTAAAATGAACACATATAGACTCTGTTGATGGAGATACTTAGTTTCTTTTGATGGGCTTATAGTATCAAGACAAATAATTGAAATAAATGGGAAAGAGTGTAAAAAACAGAATGGATGGGAAAGATGAGGTCAACGGACGGATCTTCTTGTTATTATTAAATTGTGAGGCGTACAAGAATCACTCAAGATGTAAAAAGACATTTGAATTTGAAGATGAGCTTATTTGTTCGTCTTGGAATATTCGGCTGACGAACACTTGAAAGACAGACATGTTGTGCGTTTTTCTCATCAAATTCTGTCGTGATATAATCGCTTCTTATACAAGATATATTTGGAGAGATACCTAAGTAGTCTAGACAATTTTATGTTTTATGTTGCATTCAGCCAACTAATTATTGTAGTAGAAACTGGTCATCGTGGTGGACATTTGGTGAATATAAAGAAGTTCTCTGTATTTTTGGGGGGTTAATCTTGATGGCTTTTGGATAGTTGGATTGCATCTTGCACTATCTCCTCCTGCTTCTTGTGCCTTGAGTGAATAAGTAATAATTCATTATTGTCTGAATGTCTGAAGAAGACATGTGGGTAGGTTGGAAATGACACTATATGCGGTCCTTCCACATAAAACTTAATAATACTAAGCGAGTAGATATTCAAAATCAATGACATGAGACAGTCAGACTATAAAAATGTCTAGAGAGTGTTAAAAAAAGAACCAAATGTGACTTTCTACCTCGAGAGATCAAATGGAGTGACCCATTGTGAGTTTATCTGTAACCCTAGTGTGCCTAGATTATAGAGTTTTAGTAGTACATTTTATTGTACGGCCTTTGACGCTAGAAAAGATTTATCTGAGTCTTCATGGAGATGGTTAATAATCGGGGTTTTGATAGGTTTTAATAAATTGTGGGGAGTTGTTAAGTAGTGAGTAGGCACAGATGTGGAGGAAGGAGGGGTGCTTTCACTCATTTTGTTGAAGCACAAAAGTAATTTAGAAGGTGACCCTAGGTGAACTTCCAGCTTTGCTAAAAGGGATGCTGACTCCTGTGGCCAAGTACAAATAAGTCATAAATAGAAATAATTCTGGAACTATGTGTTTTGTACTTGTTCTTGTAGTTGTATTAGGTGAGACATCAGCATTGTAAGTAACAACAGGAGATTAATGCGCTATGAAAAGTGAACAAAATGCTGTGAGGATGCTAATAAATGACTGTGGAGGGAGTTCGGGAGTGATTGTGGTGGAAATGATGTGTTGTTGTTAAGTAGTGGTTGGGATTTACGATGGAAACATAATATTCACATAGATCATTTTGGCTTTTGTGTGTCCACTCGAATCGGTGGAGTTGGAATGGACAACGGGGATGATAATGAGGTACAATAAAAGAGTCATTTTTAGTGTGTCACATTTGAAAGGAAAAAGCGTTGAGGTGGAAGCTGGTTGAGTTTATCATTTTGTGTGGAGTAATGATAGAAATGTAACATTGTGTGATTGAGGTATGGATTTCGGATGTGAAAGGACAATCTTATCTTTATTCTTGAAACTTCCCTTTTGTCATAGTAGTGATGGAGAAAGAAATGTATGAAATTCTTGGTAATGATCATAATAATAAATATTGGTGGTGGAGGGGCTTTTTGGCCGGAAATTGTCGTGTATTATTTGGACTAACTGTGTGTAGATAAGAATGGAATAATAGTATCCAGGGTGATATGTGTGTGTGTGATGTATTTACTCACCGAATCGGATGGAATGATTCTTGAGTAGAGAATAAGACTGTGTGGATCAAGCATTACATTATTGTCAGTGTTTGGAGGGTTTTGTGAAGCTGAAGAAAGGATCCTGGGATATTTATTGTTTATGGTCTATTGATTCTTGAATGATTCTTGTGTGGATTTCAGTATTTGAGTAGAATGTTAGAGTGTGTGTGTAGAATAGTGGAGATAGATGTAAAATGAATTCCATGATACATTCATCCACCTCTGTTGGCACCAAGTACAGTGAATAATCTGGAACTGGTAGTTAGAAGGTTGGAAGTGGTGTACAGGATCATTCTCTGGAATTCTTTGTGTGCCTGAGCGTTGAGGAGAAAGTAGAGCTGGAAGTAAGTATACAAGTAGAATTGGTATTAGCTGGTGGGTTGTTACAACAAACTATATATAGTAGTGGTTGGTGGTTCACAATAATTCGTGTTCTTGTTATTCATTGCCTGCTTTCTTCCACTTTCTCTTGACTTGGGCTCTTTCACGAATCTCTTTTGTGGTACAAATTTCTTTCGGAACACTTTTGCTCCTTGGGTAAGTGGCCAATTCTGAGGGTGTCCATTCTTTTTCTTTTGTAGTCAACCCTCTATTGTGCTTCCCCAGTCCTTGTGGGTTCATTTGGTGGACAATGGATTCAGGAAGGGTGAGTCTTTAACTCTACTCCTGGTTTTTTGGGGACGAACGACAAGTTCGTTTGGATGCACTTCCTTTCCACGGAAGAATTATGTGTTTCTCGATGGAACACAATTGTCCTGTTGTTGTTCGTAAATGGCGTATATATACTCTTTGATTGGGAATGTTCTTTGTGGCCCAGTTGACATCTCCCTGGAGTAATAACACCCATACGTAATAGTTGATTAGTAACGTGGTTAAAAATGAAGAGACGTGTATAATGGAGCAGTGTGTGTATTCATCTTGGGAAAAATGTGCTTTGAAAGAATGTTGGGATGGAGATAGGGAAACGGGATTAGAAAGACACGCATCGTGAAGGAATGGTTGTTTGGTTCATTCTGAAAACTCATCCTTTTTAGATAATATGATGACTTAGAGACAAAAAACAGACGAGAAATGAGACGTGTCTTCCTCGTTGAGAAATCTTATTGAACGGTTTCTCTTGTTTAAGTAGAGTTAGACATGTAGGATATGTAGAGAAGATCTCTTCCAATTATACTCTCGTGTTTACAGTTAAGAGGAAAAGTGATTCCTACTAAGGAAAGAGATGAATAGGTGTTGGGAGTTGAATAGGAAGATGTGTAGGGTTTTTACAAAAGAATGATGGAAGCCAGGATGCGACTATAGAGAGATGTTCTTTACGGTTCATCACATTAAATGCATCTCTCTTCTGGAATAGTCGTTTGGTAAATCTCTCTGGTTGGAGGAAGATAAAAAGAAGTCTTGTGTTGGCAAGTTATTGTTGTTCGGATAATTTGAGAGCATATGATTTGGCACGAGGTCAAAAAGCAAAGAGTAAGTGCCAATTTGTTTGGATGAAAACTTTTGTTCAGCTATTGGCTGGTCCCAAGGTCTTTGGTATCTCATCTGAACTAATGAGAATAGGCAGAACAATAAAGAAAACACCCACTCTCCCAACGGGTTGGAGGAATGACTTTCCGTGAATAATTACACCCGGCGTCTGTGCAATTCTATTCTTTCAATTATTACATCCGTTCCTCTCAGAGTAATTGTTTCTTTCCATAGTTTGTGTGTGTATAGAATGAGTTGGGAGATAAACTTCTATAGTATTTGTTGGAAAGCGTTTGGTGTAGGGTTTGTTAGAAGATATGTTCATTTGAGAGTATGACTTACATAGATGCCAAGATAATAAAATGAGTGTAGATGATACACAAGTGTGCGTGTGTGTGTGTGTAGATTTCCAAGAGAGATGCGATTAAGTGTAGCAAGTGTACGACAATCTGTTTGTTCTGGGAAGGTGAGATGTCGTATTAATGTTTGGAGAAGTTACTGTACAGTTAGTTATGTGGTGTTTTTAGTCGTAGTCATCCGTAGAGTGTGTGCAGAAGTGATGGAGCAATAAAGGTTTAGCTTAATAATAGAGTAACACTTGCCTTTCTTCTTGTAAGACATTTACATATTGCGATTGCTATTCTTGTCTATTTCTTGGATGGAAGCTTAGAGCTGTCTCTTTCTTGGATGATGAGTTACCTCCACTCTATACTTATTAGAGAAGAAGAGTATAACACATAGTAATACTCCGTAGTCTATTATTAAGCATATAGTGTCCTTTATTTCCTCCGTCGTACGCCGTGCCATTAAAGATTAGTTGTGTGTCGTAATAAAGCAAGGATGAGTGGGTTATTATGATTATTACACACGGGCCAAAAAGTCGAGACCGTATGATGATAATGCTTAAAGTAGCACGTCAAAATATAAAAAGCAATCTTTCACTCATTGTTTCGGTGTTCATTTCATATTCCATGACAAATCCTGGCAGAGGAAGTCATTAAAAGAGATTCATAGTAGAACTGGTTGTGTGTGCGGGGATTAATATTATCCCAGTATCCTTTGGGTTTGAGACTCTCTGTATGTTTTTTGTAACTTGTCATAATAATTTTTCGCAGTCATTGAGCACAGAGACGTGGTTGCAAAATGATCCCTTCAGAATGTGCACGGTCCATGTCATCCTTCTCTAAATTTTGCATCAATCAGAAGATGAGAGAGAGACTTGCTGTTAATCTTTATTCTTATCCTTCGTGGCCTATTTGAAGACTTTCTTCTGTCTGATACGAGAGAGATGATGGGAGAACGCCCAGAGATACTATTTATTTATTATGGAATTTAAAAGAATCATATGAGGAGTCTATTGTGAAATTACTCTCTTGTGGTTATCTTTGTTTATTATCAGTGTATCTGTAGTAAGGAGTGTTCTTCACTTGAGAGTATGGTGACCGAGTTTTAGTCATTAACTCTTGGGAAGTTTCAATTTACTGATTAGCTCATCGGTCGTAGATCAGGAGTATAGGATCCTTACTGGCAGTTTCCATTTGGATACAAATGTTTGCAAGGAATTTTTTCCTCGAAAGGGTTTAATGGAATGTGTAAAAGTGTGCAAAAAGCGAATGTGCGAGAGATATCCGATGATAGATACTGGCCAGACGGTGCAACATTTGTTGTTTCATTTCACGCTGGTAAGACTTTCTGCAGAATGTATTGTAACACAGTGTTTCAAGTTTATGAGTGCAGAGACTATTTTAAAGTGAGTTATGTCCATTAGTTCTGTGGATGGGTGGATGCGGGAGATATATAGTAGTTGATGGTTCAATGGCTGAGGCTTGGCTATTAAATTCTGGAGGAACTATAATTGCCTTTTGAAATTACGAAGGAACTTTTGAGATGACGTATATCTGCCTTTAGTGTTGTGAGATGATAAAAGCTGAGTAGTTCAGTAAAGGATAAAGTTGGGTTGAATAATCCAACTGTGTACTGCTTCCCTCCCCAGTGACGATGAGTAAAGTCAAGGGTGCTGCCAATAATTGAATTTCAAGTTAAATTGCGAAACAAATGGGTGACCTAATATTGCCTTATGTCTGTAAAAATGTAGTTATCTTGCGATAAGTCTTTATAGCTTTATTACCAGGAATCAAAGGTTTTGATTGAGTGAATAATTTGCTCAGTTGGTGCAGTTGTTGAGATGAATAATGCAGTGGGATGTACAAAGTCTTGAAGTTCAAGTATTCATGAAGATAATTGTTAATTTCTAGTAATTCTGCAGTACTAAGGCATATGAGGTGGAATAAATGAATTAAGTAACATGTTGATTATGGGATGGGTTATTTCTTGTAAAACTGAAACAAGACTCTGCGGGATCAGAAAGAGGTTAACTTTAATGGGGGAAACTACACTCCCTTTTTCAACAAATGGGTGAACTGTTAAAGAATCTTTTGCTGAGATGGTGAGATGTGTTTGATGGAGTACAATAATACAATGACGGTTAATAAGTTGTGTTTTATACTGGAAACGTATTATTAATTATACCGCTGAATTAAATACAATTTGTGGAGAGTAATTGAGAGAGTATAGATATATAGAGTCCCTGTCTAATGAGACAGAAGTTGCTGGAACAGCGTAATAAGTGTAAAAAGTTGATTCTACAACGATTTATTATTCGAGTGGATGACATAAAGATGAGTTTGTGATGCGACATTCCGGAGCCTTCTGGGTGAACTCTGGTTTTATTTTTGTATTCTTAATTTTTGTGCGTTGAGGGTGAGGAGTGTGTGTGTGTGTAAAAGAAAGGAAATAAGAATTATCCTTGAGATTCTGATGAAATAAGAAGTTGTGGTGATTCACGAGTGATCAAGGAGTTGTTTGGAAATGCTGTTGAAGGAGGCTTTGTGTGACTTTTGGGAATCGTATCTGTTTCTCCGGGGGGAATCTTGGGGATCTTAAGACTAAACAAAATGTAACGTTTTGTATTTGATATAATCATTTTCCCATGACTGGTATTGAACTCTTTAGGAGACAGAGCAGAGAGTAGATGGGGATAAAAAATGAGTGAAACAAGGATAAGCTTTTAAAGTATTGACTATGCCTGGAATAGGAGTAAAGATGTGGAGACTAGGAGAGAACATTTAAAGATTTGAATATTTGAATATTATCAATTTAAGGGAAGATATTGGTCCATCACTCCTCGGGTGATTAGTTTTTATAACAAAGTAATAATATTAAAGTCTAAAAGGCAATTTGTGTAGTAATGAAGGCTTAGAGGGTTTATCTGTTTAACCCTTGGGAAGTAAAAAAGGCTTTATTTAGCGTGACAGTCAACAGTTGAGAGTTTGGACAATGCGGGTGCACATTCTGTTGAACTTTGTATTGATCGATTCCCCTGTGCGAATGAATGCAAATGGTGGAGAGATGACGGATGAGTGGAATCCAAAATGGGTTTAGTCGTTTAGACTTAAATGGTGTTTTTGTGGTTTAATTATTGCTAGTGTTTTAATGTGGATGGGTATTTTTATCGAGTGATGAAATATTGTGCGATGAATTTGTGGATGTGTGTGCGATCTTTTGGTCCTTGTTTGTCTCATTTGGTGAAGTCACAAGATTACGTTGTCATAATGGTGAACAACTGAACATGTTTTGTTGGAGGAGGTTGATGTTTGTTTCCAAGATTTGTAAGCAAATGGCCTATATATCGGGAGTTTGTTGTGGAATAGTTTACTCCATTATGTTTCTTATGAGGTATGGTTTATTCCACGAGGGTTGTGCAGTTAGGTTATAAAAGGAGATGAATGTGTATTAATGATGGTGGTTTCTATTTTGTTTATTGGATAGATGTTTTTTATGGAGGCATTTATTAGAGTACATGAGTAATGATTTGAAAGTGTAGTGGGATAAGGTTTTAATTAATTGTCATTGTGGTTGCAGGAAGTTGTTGGGAGCGATGGTCTGAGAGTTGCTGAGTTTTAAGTGGTCAAGTGGTGAAAGTGCGTGTGAAAGATGAGTTCGAAGAGAAAGTCTCCACCGAACAAACTGAAGGAAAAAAATGTAAGTGGAGTGGGTGAGGACAAGGAAAAGTTTAGTGTGGAGGACCTTTCGGAGGAGTACAATTCACACGTGGAGTCAGAAAGTGGAGACGACGAGTCTCACGATGAGATATCCGACGTCGGTGACGAAAATATTCTGGAAAACGAGCAAAAGTTGTCTGCAATGATAGATCAACTCCAGAAGCTGAAAGAACAGATATTTTCGAATAGATCTTCAAGTCTGCAAGTTACTCAACCGGGTCAGCTTGCCAGCCCACCGCAGCATAATCAGCATTCTGCTAAGGTAAGGACAATTATGGATTCAAATGTTTTTATTGCTTAATGCTTAGTAAGTATTGCAGAATAATTCTGTGTGCTAATGACTATTACGGTAAACTCCGTTAAGGAAAGTGCCCATAAGAATTAATGTAAATGTCTTAATTCAAGGAGTAACAGTTGTTGGGAAGTCTTTATTCAGGGATTCTAGGATTTGGCGTGTTTTAGTGACAAACGGAGGTACAAAAAATGTCTTGTGTGTCGGCTTGAGATGAAATTATTAGAATATTCCACACGTATAGAAAGATGAGCATTCACTTGATCTCGTTGCTTCCTTGTTTAAACGTCTAATAAGATTCACCCACAAATCATATTCTGTATACTCGCTTCCAAGAAATGAGATATCATAACTCGGAAGTATTTTTGGATATTCTTCTTTTTCACAGTGAAAATGTCGCAGACACAACCATTTTTTATGGATCCACACACATCTTGACTTTTCATCTTTACCTATTTTTATGATAAAGCAGCTGTGTTATTTTTGTAGTTACATTTAGACACTCCTTTTGGCTCTTCTTATATTTCACCTGACGGCTTTTCTTACTGGGAGTTGTTACTACTTTAGTAGTTCCATTTGTATACTTTTTGTCCTCTGTGTTTCTGTGCACCCTGGATGGAATAATGTTCATTTTTGTTGGGAACTTTTGTGTGATTTAACTAACAGACTTTTAGGGAATGTCATGGATGGGAGATCATAGAGGATAAATTATAAAGACATGGTTTTGTAGTTTTCTTCAAGACATTTTGTTATTCCGCAATTCTCCTGTGTGCTTCACGTAATAACGCAATCGTGGTGTGATGTGAGATTTTTGTTATCTTTATTGGCAAGGATGGGTTCTGTGTTGGACTGTTTTGTACCAGAAGTGACTGTATGGATATCTCTGTGACTTTCTGTTCTCGATACGCATCTGAGTAAATGTGAGACGGATCCTCAACACTTGTTTAGTTTGTATGATATCTGCATGTTTGTGTCATAATCGTATTCAACTCCGAACTAAATGTACAAAAAGAGTGTAAAGAATTAGTTTTCGGAAGGCACGAACAATTTTGCAATATGGTTTGCCAAATGTGTGAGTTTGTAGAGAAATATTCGTGGGGATAGAGTTTATATAGCCACCCAGCAGTTGATATTGTGAATAATTTGATGACTTGGAAGGTTTCGTATAAAGTTATAAAAGAGATGTGGTTTGTTAAGATGTGTGTGTGTTGTAAGATTGAGAATATGTTAAAGACAGGAGAAGCAGTAAATCTCGACTAAGTTGAGATTAAAGTATTTTAGTATTTTGTAGGAATGTATAATTCGGTGACGCCTCGGTGATTTCGTAATTTTGGGGTTTAAAAAGTATCCTTTCTTTCCTTACTTTGTTATTGTTGGATGGTAATCAGAAAAGTATTATGATTGGTTTTAGGTCTCTTGCTTTCTGAGTGTCTTACCCGCAGTGTGTGTCCCTCATCTTATGACATTAAGACATTATTATACGAAGACATCCACTCTTCTGCTTGTAATAAATGGCCAACACTTATTGAACATACGAGAATCATTTTTTAAATGACAAACAGAAGCTCTCTGGGATCTTTGAAATTCTTTTTAATGCCTTCCGTGTATATTTTGTGGTGACTGTTTAGGGGACACACTTCTATTTCTGGATGGCATTAAAGTACTTTTTAGGTTTTAAGTGTTAAATATTAGATGATGTACACTGCCACTGCAGAGTGTAGGTAAGGAAAGAGTTAAAGGAACGAGAGAAGGTTGAGACTTGTGATCAAAAATGCCATTGTGAGATGAAATAATGTCGGAGGAATAAAGTTTATTGTAGTGTGGAGTTATTGTCTGGAAATTAATGAATTAACAAAGACAAGGATTGAGAAAGATTCACGCCTGGTTGAGCTCTGAAAGGGGCAACTAGTGAGAGTTACTGTAAAATATTCTTTTGATTGAGCAAAAGAATCGAGTTGAATTAAACGAATTCTCTAATCAAGGACAAAAGATGAAGGAATTTTGATTCAAACTGTGAGAGATGGTTGAAAAGTTTAGATGGGTAAGGAAAGGTGTGTGAAGGCAGAGTTGGCAGTGGAAAGGAAACACAATGAAGTGGAATTCACAAGGCATTTCATCATTAGTTTTTACTTTTTATAGTCTTGAGCCATTTGATTGAATGGGTACCAAAATTTTGGATGAATAATTGTAGGTTTTTGCCACACTGTGTGAAACAATTGTTGATTGTAGTTTGTGTTTGAAGGAGATAGGAACTGTTAGTTGTAGGAAGCGATAGGAAGTTAAAACTTTGTTGAATAGAAAACACTCATTTCTCACGTTTCTGTGGTGAAACAATCTTAAAGAATTTGGGAATGGATGTGTGTTTTGTAGTAGTGTAAATGAAAAACGGTGTTCTTAGGTTGTTGAATGGCTTTAAAAGGTCCTGCGTCCTGTGGTTTATGGTATTTTACTCAGAACCAGACAACGTCATGGCCCATGAGTTTTTTAAATGTTGAATATGTGTGGAGATGAGAAAAAGGTACTGGTTGTATCTGTAAGAGGAAAGTACAACGGGAATGGAACATAAAACAAGGAAAGAAAGCTTTAAAAGATGGTTTAACAGTTTGTGGTTGACTCTTAATGTGACAAAATTTATGAGGAGTATGAATTGGTGTAAATAGTAAGCCATATGAGGTTAGAAACACACTCAACTGGATACGAGTGCATTCGGAGGAAATGTCGTGAATTGTCTCGAGTTTTTGTTTCCTTGGGAGGTTTGGATTTTGCAGTGAGGAATTTGTGGAATCGCAAGTTATTAGGTTGTTATTATTGGTTAGCGTAGCAGAGTTGCAATAAAATAATGATTTGCACGAGAAGCCATTTAAAATAGTTAAGGGAGAGAGATAGTTGTAATTTGTACAGGAGATATTGAGGAGACAGAGGAAATTACTTAAGACGGTGGTACGGAGTTAGTGTGACACGCCAGCTATTAAAAGTGTCTGGAAGAAATTGTGAAGCAAAAAAGGAAATAAATGCGTTCGAGTCTTGTGGCACACTTCCGCTCTTTAATTTTCATTTCTATTTATACGGGAAAGGAGGATCAAGTTCAAATGTGGCTATTTGTGGAGAGACGGTTGCATCGATTTAAATGAGGATATCGAGTGTCGTCGCGTTTTTAAGTCATCAAAAGGCTTATAGGGTGTAAATATGTAATTCATGAGAGTCAGTTGCGGAGGGAGCTTTGTGTCGTTGGTTGTTTCCATGTGTGGAATGTATTTGTGTGTTTCACTGTATTTATTAGACTTGGGGCGGAGAGGTCACTCTACAGTACAATTCAGTAAATAATGATTATGATAATGTTGACGGGAAGATATTTAGAAAAGCACGATTTCATATGCTTTCTCTCTTTGGCTGGAAGGATAGAGAGACGCGGTGTAGGAGTCGTGAGGGACTTGTTAGTGAATAGAGAGAAATGATAAGAAGTGAAGAATTGTACGAGACGTGGGACCATCATCATCACAAGTATAAAAGTATCATTCGTTGTCTGTGCTAATTACTACAAGCCATTCATTTTTTTGTCGTCCCGTATGCACTCTCATCTATTCTTGGGGAGACATAGTAAACGCTACTTTGCGGTTGACATGTGTGTGTCTTACAAAATGATATTGTGTGTGACAGGGAAGGGTTTGGAAGTTTGAATGGTTTGTGTAGAATTTTAATTAAAAGCACGAGAGTGATAATCGGTCTTAAATCTCTTTTAATGAAAGTAGTCTTTAATCAAATAAGTTTTAGGAGTTTGTGTGAAGGAGGAGGAGGGTTTTGAATGATGATTAGGATGACGATTGTGTGTGTGTGATGCGATTAAGGAAGAATATGCCTTAGGAGAATATTATACTGTTGGTAGTCGTTTTGTGGACGGCGTTGTTTAAGTAATTTGGCAATTAAAAAGTACGGAAGGAGTGGAAGAGGTAATGAGTTAAAAGGACAATGGGCTTTCATGATGTAGGTTACCCAAGTAGGAAGTACGTAGGATTGGCGTTGTTTAAGTTTTTCACGGAAACTGTCGGTCATGTCCTCTGGGTGGGAGTGGAAGCCATCGAACTCTTTCTTTGCGGGAGTATTGTTCCTAAGGTGTGATGAGATAAAGGATGTTGCGTCACAATTAATAATTGTGCTCCTGAGGACTACACACACACTGACTGAGGAGTGGGTGATAAGTTGATTGGTAGATGTTTAAGGAGTATTGGAGTGAGTATGTGTTATCATTAAGCGAGGTCCAGGTAAACTTGACCCTTGTCAGGGTAACCTTCTATTGTACTTGTAAGATGATGGAATAATGAACAATACGGAGGGAGAAAGCTAGACAGAATGGGAATATGGAGAATGCTTGTTGTGTGGAGAAGAGTGAAAATACTTGAAGGATGTGTGGAAGGTGAGACTGGTTGTTCGCCTAATTAAAGTACCATTGGATGATTAAATGCAAGGTGGATAGTAGAGAGTAATGAGCGGTATGTATACCGGTGAATGACTAAATAGTGATGGTAATCAATTGTCAATTGTTTGAAGGATAAATGCGAGGGTAAGAATCGATTACTGGGTCAATTTGGGTCCGATTGTTGTAGTACTTGGAACAAGTTTTGAAAAGAAATCGCCCTGATTAGCCAACGACGACGGTGGTTAGTGTGGTACACTTAAAAGCAAGTGAGGGACAGGGGAAAGAAGTCAGAAAGGATTAAAGGTTAATCGGATTCGGACGTTGGGTTTTTTGGTTAACAATATGATTACAACTGAGACTTATAGTGAGCACAAGAGGTTCCCTGTGCCTACGGTGTACCCCTCGGTGACCTCCGGGGGTGGAGAAGAATTGAAGGAGAACCACTTTGATGTTCCGGATGAGACTCCTTCGTTCTTTGTGAATGACTCGAGCTATCCTGTCCTTTGGTTGACGGTAATGTAACATACTTTCTTTGTGAGTCTTAAGAAGGGTCACCTGAGAAATACAGTTTCAACAGTTGCACATGGCATAAACTGGGAGGTGTGGGAGATGTGTGTGGATATATAAGTAGAGGTATTTGGTTAGGCGAATGAAGTAGATGATGTGGTGGTGGTGCAGGAGACAAATTGACTAGGTTAATGATGTCATTTGAAATGTGAGTGATTGCATCTCAACACATTTGATGACGTGTGATCACTTACTCCCAAGAGAAGTTTATAGTATCCTTCCTTTTCACTAATTTGAAATTGAAGGGGAGCGTAGGAAATTTTTCAAACTGGTTGTGTTGTAAGCTGTCTAGGAAGACGAGTGTTCTTGTCAGAAATACGGGTTTGTATGATGAATAAGCTAAGACGGTTTTTATGGGTGCTCGGGTATTTACTCGTAGTGAGTGGCAAATCATCCCAAATTATGATAAATAGCGGGTGATTGCATCTGAGGTAAGAATGACATCTCCCACTTATCTCTGCTGGGATTTGATGTGTGGAATCAGTTGGAGTTTGCTAATATTGGTTTGCTGAAATGAGATGTGTGTGTCTGGTTTCCGGATGTTGTGTGTGTAAGTGTATCTCAGCATGTGTCTTAAGCACAGCAAAGCAAGGGGAGAGATGTTGAGGAGCATTTTGTATGAGGAATAGTGAGGCGTTTTGAAGATCGTACACCACATGCGGTTGTTGGTGAAGGAGAGAGACCCTTGAAAAGTCATATTGGGTGATTATGAATTGTAACTGGTGAAAGAAAGACATGGATAGTTTATGAAGCTGTAACAAATAGAGATCATTTGGTATGACAAACTGTTTTGAGTTTATGACGGGAAGATTTCATGTGAAGGGATATTTGTCCCCTGAAGGATATGTTCTTGAGTGTTTTAGGTTTGTATTTTATTGTATTTGTTCAAGTGTAGGATTATTAGTTGGGAGAGATAGGCTGTGGGGCAACGAGCGATAATCGTAGTAGAGAGGAGTTGGTAACAAGCTTATAATTAGAAAATGGGAGGATGTGTTGTATCCGAAGTGGAACGTGTGGTGGTTTTAGGGTTGGACTTGAGGAGAAGATAATGGAAGGCGATAAAGACTTTTGTGCCGTAAAATTAGGAAGGAGTTGTTGGTAAGGAGTCTGTGAGGTTTCTTTTTGGGGAAAAAGGAGTGTTGATTTAGCCTTAAGGGTATTTTTTACGGGTGGTGGTAATGAGATGAGGTATCCGGGTTTCCTGAGATTTAGTCAAGGTTACCCGAAGTCATTTGTGGGGTTGCGGGTAGAAGAACAAAACTTTGGGAGTCTTGTGATGTGATAAGTAGACAGAAGGAGAGACTGAAGGAGGGTGAACTCTCTTGAGAATGGGTTATCATCTTTTTAAATGAGAATCATCCGAGTCATCTTTCCCTTCGTGTCTTTCTCTTTGAGTCTTCTCGAATCAAAGCGATTTTCTTTTATAACTTTGTTCCACTAGTGTCATTACACTTGGGTGGAAAGTATAAAAGTAAGTCACTCTTGAGGGACAAGCGCGCACTACAACAACGGGAATGAGAATAACTTGTTCAATTAAGAAATCAAATTGCACTGAGAATAGAAAGTTTTTAGTGTTTAGAGGAAAGACTATAAGGATGTGGGTAATGGTAGATCATCATGAGTGGATGTGTGTGTGGAAATAGAGATGAGTCAATCAGGGAATAAATGATGAGGTATACCTGATGGAGAGATTTAAATCTTGGCAAAGGAGAGATACGGTGTTATTTACATTCACATATTTGATCGAAAGGGCTGTCCTTTGATTAGGGAACTCTGAGCTTTGAACACGAAATAAAGAAGTCAAGCCGACAGATGTAGGAAGATTAGATTTAATGTGATTTGTTCTTGAATGAAGGAAATTATTATGGAGATGTGATTGGGAGAAAGTCAAAGGAAAGTAGAAGAAATGATTTTTGCGATGATGAATGAGGAGTTTGACTGCTTGAAACGGATGGAAAGGTAGGTTTTTGTTTGTGGTTGAATTGGTGTGTTTATTTGCATGGGATTTTTGGATGGAGTTATTAAGTAGTAGTTTTTAAGGAAATGAAAAAGAGATGAAGATTACAGGAAGCTCTAAAGAAGAACTCGGTTTCTTGTATTGTTGGAAATGAAGCCTTAGGTTTTTAATACAAATAGGGAAATTATGAGGAAGAATTGGATTAAACTGAAATAGAATTAATGTGAAAGGGTTAGTGTGTACTATTATCACGTTTAATAGAATAAAGTAACGCGTGAATGAAATAAACGAATGGACAAAGGTTATTTAACGATACCAATATTAATAAAGCTGGTTGTTGTGTAGAATGGTGAGTGTGTGTAATATGTGATAGACAGGCTAAAATGCGTGTGACATGAAGTTTATTAACTTTTGTGAAGAAGAAAAGTGGAAGGGTCTGTGAAGGAAAGTGGGAACATGTGGAAGTACTTAATTTAGTGACTTTTTATTCTGAAGATGTAAAAGTACGGACAACTGATTAGGAGTAATGTTAATCTGGAGATCATAAAATGTAGTAATCGTAGTTAAAGAAGTCGTTATGGGTGGCTTTTGTGAGGATTACGAAGGGTGGAAGGGAATGAAAGGTTTTAGTTTTTAGTGGCCCGTTGGGGTAAGTAAATATCTTGAGTTCAAAGGGTATTCGTTCACACAAGAGAGACTATTGAGTCAATTCTGGTGGCTTCATCGTTTCATCCTCAAACCGCATTATTTCCTTTATTTTTCAATGAGGCATCTTTGAAGTTGAATTCCATACACACGCGTGTTTATGTGTGTGGAGTCTAGAATCTCTAATAGAGTATAAGAGTCGTTGTTGTTTGTTTTTGATAAGTACACATTTAAATTCAATGATAGACGGGGAGAGGAATTTACTGGGATTGGTGGGAATAGACTTACTTAAGGTTACTACACATTGTGATTTGCCCTGGTAAAGGGTTAATTCCTAGGCTCTTTTGATTTAGTACTATATGCGGTTTTGAATATTAAAATGTATTCACTGGGATTTGGAAAGCGTGTGTACAAATAATGGCATCCATATTGAGAGGTTAGTGAAACAGTTCATTTGTAAGAGATGCGTAACATTTTGTCTCTTCGGTGTAGAGAGAGATATTTGATGATGAGACTTGGAAGGAGAAGAAATAATTTGGAAGTCATAAAAAGAATGTGTGTGTGTGTTGAGAAGCGTTGGATATTATTTAAGGGGAAATGGGTGGAGAATGAGCTTGGCTACAAAACGAGAGCAGCAGAGGTTTAGTTTTGTTGTGGCTTGAAGATTAAAGATAGGCTTTTTCTGTAGTCTACAAAAAGGAAAGAAGAAGACAGTAGTGTGTCATAAATAATATCTGGAATGGAGATCAAAAAGCTCGAGAGAATATTTTATTCTGTTGAAACAAGGGAAGTCAGTTGGTAGGGAAGGGATTTGTTCTGTGAATTCATCACTATGTTGGGAGAGATGTGTTTGAGTACGTCTTTAGTCTACGTGTGTGTGTATACCTGCTTTAAGTTTTAAGGACAATCCGTAGAGGTTTGTTATTAAATGTAGAGTTTTTAATGCTGGGCATCCTGATTGGATATACACAGATGCGCAGATATACAGAAAGAGAGATATGCTCCCGGATGAAGACAAGGAGTTTGCAGGGAGACGACAGGAGGACGTGGATGACATAGACTGCATCTTGTTCTTTTGCATTACACGCTACAATAAAATGGGGTTGTCATACATTTCATGGTTTGAAATAATAATAAGAATGTACACAAATAGGAGAAATAATGTGATTTGTCATTTCTCCGTGTTTGGTTGAAGTTGCGGGAGTTGGGAGAGTTGGTATAGGTTTATTGCAGTGGTTCTCTGTATAGTTTGGTTGAGTTGGTTAGGTTTCTCTGATTACTCGGGAGATTTATGCTTTTTTGGTCATCATATTTTGCATGGAGTGACGTAGAAGAAACTATATAGGAGAATATGAGGAGTGTATCGGGTGTAAAGAATGAGACAAGTAAGGATAGCGAGAAGACAGACAGGACCGTGTGTGTACCACCGTCTTTGTGGTTCCAAACGATTGAGAAAAGGCATCTGCAAAAGTAATATTCTAAGAAAGATAAAAAGATGAGAAAGATTCTCTTCTTTTCGGAAGAAAAAGTCTGTTTATTCGAGACGAGTTATTTTTCCGTGACACAGGAACATTCTCCGCGTTGCTTGTTTCTTTCACCGCAGTCTTAATGTTTTTTGGCCAAAATCCCTTATTGCTTTTATATGATGTATCAATAACCTTTCTTGTGCACGAGTGAGCCAAATTCTTCTTTTATTACGGATACCACTACTCTGATAATATCTGTCATTGATATGCTTCTTCACACTTTTTTTTAGATACGCTTTCTATATGAACTCCCCGTTGGAGATGGAGCATCAGTGAATAATACGAATTTTTAGATTTCTAGGGGGAACTTGATATTTTTTGTAACAGTTTAGTGAGAGTTGTTGTAGAGAGATGGAAAAAGACTGGGAGGGGGGACAATTCACATGACAAATGATTTCACACCCTTGTTTCTGCGTTGAAAGCGTAAATCTGATTATGTGACAATATGTCGATGATGGGAAGACTGTTGGATTGGAGATGTTGTACTGTATGACATTTCCGGTTCCCATTTGAGTCCTAAACAGTCCATTTAAGATTCAATCATTTGGTGTTGAACATCATAATCATTGTGCTGGTGGTGGTGGTGGTGGGTGGATTGGAATTACAACGGCTGAGGATTCCTAAGGAGAGAGACACATTTCCTCAGATGATGTTTGAATTCAATCTAGGGAGCCGTTTGTGTGTGAGATAAGGTTTCTTAACTTCCCCTTCTTAGATGGATTCTCGAACGTGGTTAAATTTTCGCTTAACATTCAATCAAATTATCTGAACATGAGAATCAAATTTGGGATTACCATAATTGGAGAATAGGTTATTGCCTCCCGTAGTTTTGTAGCTTTCACACATCCAGCGTAAGGATGAGGGAATTGATCTTAGCCTCTCGTGTAACTTCCAAGTCACCGTCTTCCGTTTAATTCCACTTCCCCAATTGTTCCACCAATTCCATTGAATTGAATTTTGATTCGAACAATAATGATATTTTTACTGGGAGCTATAAATGAGGGAATTGGTTTGGGAGATTCTTTAAGGGAGTACAAATGTTGGAGAGGGTGGAAGGATGTTGCTGGGCTCGAATGAGAATGACGTACGGTAAATGAGTGCACAGATGAATTTAGAGTTTATGTGAAGATTAATAGTGTCAATGTGTACCTTCCAATTTGTAGATTTGGTTGGTGATTGGAGAGCTGAGTGTAGGACTCGATTTATCATTTTGATCACTGCAGTGGAAAAGAGTGAAAGTTTATAAGTTTTTCTTGGAATATATTTAGAGCTAAAGATGGAATTTCTGGGGATGAGTGACTATGTGGAGATACTAGATGAGTTTAATGTGTGCCGAGTTTTCTTTCCCACGTCCTCAATCCTTTACTGTCTTTATACGGCTCTTGTCCTAATCAATCACTTACGACACAACAAATTCGTCTAATTCCCTTCCGTACATCTTGTACAATCACGAGTGTGGAGTGTAAAGCTGTACTCGTATACAAAGCGAGGTTCTTGTCTGTGTGGTTTCCTGCTAATTTGTCCAGAGAATTTTGGAGGATTAGTTTGTTCTAGAGGGATATTTTTCATGAGGAATTCAGTGAGATTGTAGGATTTGAGTGTGGTGGGTTTGTGTGGGTATATATATGTATGTGTGTCGATTAAGGAGATGATTGTAGTAAAGGCTTAGAGATGAGGGAATGTAGGAAGATGGGTTGGATGTGCGGGGAAGGAATACGGAAATGAGTAATCGTAATAGGAGATGACAATCCTCAGGGAATTTGAGACGGCCGTGTTTTGCAGGGAGAGATGATCTTGTATGTTTATTTGTGTGTTCAGAGTAAAAGTTACATATTATTAGAACAACAAAGACGGAATAAGAATAGTTGTGATGTGTTGGTGGTGGGGAAAAGTGGCCGAAGAATCCATACATGTCACTTTTGAGGGAATCTCTTTCCATCAAAAGTCACTGGGGACTAGACAATAGCCCCGAAGAGATCCACAACTACTAAATTATTACTTTACGCATATATCCTTCGTTTGAAGTGAGCTATTGAGGTGATTCAAATGCTTATCGATTTATGCAGTCGAGTAGAGTGGATTTGGTGCTTAGTTTGGTAGTGCATTAAGTACAATTTTGAGGTGGATGAAGGCTTTTTTTGATGGTGAAAGCAAAGGGATCTTGGGAGTGAGTCATTGAGACCCCATCTAGATGAGTAGGGATGAGGTAGAAGGGAGGATCCCTTGAAGGGTTCTGTTGTTGAGGGTCTCGGTGGAGTTGCAAATGTTTCTCGGAAGGTAGAGTTGGAGTAAGGGATTCATTAATCTACCTGGATGGTTACTATAGGTCGTGTATATTCTTGGTGTGTCGGGGCATTCTGAGAAATTGGAGAAAGCATGTGTGTATAGATAGGGACGGGTGGATGAGTGAGACAATGCCCGTGAATTTGATAAGAGGAATGAGTGAGTAAGGCGTGTAAGTAATTTATTCTACAAACGAAAGGGTTGTGAGATAGTGAGACAGTAAGTACGTGTGAAGAAGTAATAGTTGAAGGTGGCTGGGATAATTTGAGTGTCACAAAGGCCAGGATTGTGTCTCATTTTTGTGTGAAGTGGGAATTCGTGCTTGGAATTCCTCATGTTCATTCACACAATACCGACTTTGGCCTTTTTGTTATGCATTCTCAGCTTTCTCGGTCTCCCTGGATGACTTCTTCACCACCCGAGCTATTTGTTTCACTCAAGTGCAACTTTGGGGGAAGGAAAAATCTGTTTCTTCGAGATTTCCTTGTTCACTCCGGAGATCTTAACATTCTCAAGCGTTTTTCACACTTTGGTTGCTTACACAAAATGATCTTTATTCTTTTTACGCGCATCTTTGAGTGACACGTCCCTGCTACTTCCTCAAACGAGGAAATCAATCGCTTTCTTATTTCTTGCCAGACACCTGAAAGCTTTCCGAACAAAAGCTCATTGTTTCTGGTTTCCTGTTATGAAGATTTTATGAAAATACTCTGTTTTCTGTGTGTGCTTGTGGTAGGATTGTCTGTGGCGTGGAGGAAAGACGATCAAGGAAGTAAGTAAGAGGAACAAGGCTACGTAAACAAAGATTTTTTAGTGAGTTAACTTGTCAGACTTCTTAAGCATTAAGTTTTGGATTTGTGGATTATTTAAAACTGAAGGAGTAAAAGAACGAAGAGGATTAGTGATGGAGACTGTGTATAAATAGCAGAGTTTAGTTGAGACCTCTGCATGTGAGATTGGACATGCACAATGAAGGAAATGAATTGATTTTTTAGTATTTTATGTTTGTCATCGAATCCTACTTGATTGTCAGTGAGTTGGGGAAACATACGGAGGAATTATTGAGCATTTGTTGGATGATGTCATTCGGGTAGGTGTGAGATGATAGTGGAAATGTTGGGATGTGTAGGAAGTTTAAGGGCTGGTGGAAAGAGTTTTTTTGATGTGAACCTTTGGTTATGTAACAATCAAAGGAAGAATAATAAAAGTTTAAGGAAGAAGTCTCGTGTCGCAGGGGACTAAAAGTTGTGAGACGATGCAGATGGTCAAATATCAAGTCGAATATAGAAGTGAGTTTTGCTATTTGTAGTTGAGCCTAGTGAGTTCCTTTTGTGCATAGAAATGTTGTTTGAATGGGTCGACAGTGTGTGTGTTGACTTGAGGAATTTTGGCAAAAAGAAAGGATGGAAGTCACTTGGGAACTCGTAAAAATAAAGGCTTCTCTCAAAGTAGGTTTCTCTGGAGCGAAGGAGCAAACAACACGCGGAACCTTAAAGTGGTTGTGAGGGATAATGGAGTAGTAGACATGGAAGAAGTAGCCAAAAACAGAGACATTTTGTTGTTCAGGAGACTTTGTCGCATTTGATTATTCTTTGCATGACGGTCCACTGGACAAATCCTTGAGGAGATGGTTCCTTACACAGTGCTGGGCAGTCTTTCAGTGCGACTCTGTGAAAGTCCCTGGGGAGCCTTAATACACTCACTACTATCCCCTGATCCGCTCTCCGCGTCTTACGATTGCATTAGCAAAAAGGCTTTCTCCTCTATTCTTCTGTGATGACCACTGAGAGTCCCTATATATGCTTCTTAAGACTGCGACAGATTATATTTTTGCTCGGGAGATTAGCAAAGATTTGTCATTAACTGGAGGCTTTGAGAAAAAGTGGCTTTTTGTAGGAGTTTCTACGAGAAAAATTACTAGTGGAACGATTGATTGACTCAGAACAAATGGGAGAAAGGGTTGTAAAGAGTAGGAGATGGTGTGTATTGTCCATGTGAATCTGTCGTTGACACGGAGCAGCCACTTTAATACTTGTCACTGCCATTGTAGGAAGTGGAAGTATTATTGGTTGTTCCTTTTCTGAGGACAAATGGATGGTGGGACAAAAGAGGCTACTGCTGGTAGACTCGCAGAGAGTGGAGGGGCAATTGTTGCCTCAATTATTTATCGGGGGTGTGACAGCAACACTATTCTAAAGGTTAATTTGCTTGCCTTTTTAACTTGTCTGAAATGAATGAAGATTTGTGACTTGTTGAGGAGGAGGTTGCTCTACTCCTTGATCCTGTCATTCCCAGAATATAAATCCCTTTTCAGTGTCCGTGTAATAATATCCTTGTGAGGGAATCACACACTCTTCACTGCCTTTTGTGAGTTCTCAGAAGTAACAAGTAATACAACATGATCTGTAGACTATTCGATACTCTCGTTTCCGTATGTCTTTCTATGTAAACTTTAGAATTCTTCTGAATCGAGTGGGGGTTGTGTTGTTTCCGTAAGAATGTTGAGGAAATAATTATCATCTGGTAATCTTATGACAATTAAGTTCTTAGTACGCAGAGATACTGATCAGTGGTTATTAAGGAATTACCTGGACTGCCTTTTACTTCAGAATGAGACAGACTTTGAGCTTGTGTGCTAATTAATTAGGCTAGGAAAGGGAGAGATGAAAGAAGGATTAATTTTTGAAAAGATCTTTAGACTTTTCTGTGACTTGGACAGATCATTTGAGCACCATGACTTGGTGTAAAGGGAAAAGGATTAAAGAGCATAGAAAGTAATATATAAGCTTGCGACTGGTAATACTATATGGCGTGTGTTGGTTGTATGTGTCAAGGGAATTAGTAAAGATAAAAGAATGTGAATGAGACAAAGACTTGAGTGATTGAGAAATGGTTTGTTTCTCAGTGAAAAGTCAAGGGTTAAAATAATACGGGAAGGAAGAATGGCTGAGATTTTGTGTTGTTTAGTTGAAGAAGAGATGAAAAGTGATTCTTGGGAGGGGAAGTTGATGACGACGGTGGATGGGAGTTTGTGAGTGAAATAAAATAAATGAACTTTGACTACTCCTGAACAATGAGACTGATGAGCTCTTTCTTTCTCTTTTTAAATCTCTTGACAAATGGTCTCTTCTCTACAAAGTCAAATAAATATTCTGAACGTCTTCTTTCTTCTCCTTACCTTCTTCTTGAAGAAGAAACTGCAAGGAGACTCATCCACTTTGTCCATGAGATGTTAAAAAAAGTCTTGCAAAAAACGAGTTCATCTTGTGTATTCATTATTTCTCTAATGTCCATGAGAAAAAGGATTTCTCGTGTTCCTTTACAATTTCTGATTTTTTGTGCTTAGGGAGGTTCTTGAGGTCTCCTCTGTCTCTCTGTGTATTTGTTGTGTGTTTCTGTATAAAAGTCTGGAAGAAAGGACACCCCTTTTGAAAATAGAATTGTCGGAAATGTATCTTCGGAGGAAATAGGTGACATTATTATTTTGGCTTGTGTGTGGATGTAAGTAGGGATGGTTGAATAGATTGAATAATTATTGAGGATATTGGGATATTCATGTAATATGGATGAGACGTGGATTCCAAGGGGGTCCATCATTCCACGATTAATAGTTGGTGATCTATAGCGGTTTTTCCGTTGAAATTCCTTTTCCCCTTTGGAACACAATAAATCATATTTAGATGGTTGCTTAGGATAGAATTTCATGGAATTTTTGAGTTTTATTTTGCACAGAGAGGAAGAAGATTCCGGGTGTGCTTGTAGAGTTGGGAGTCTGATTATGATGGCAGTGCTGGTGAAGTTGAAAGTGTGTATACTCGTAAGATCATTTAAGTTGTTAGTAGTTTAAGCCTTGGCCTACATGGATTTCACTTTGATGGGTCCACCGCGCACCGTTCGGGATAAATTTATGGAGTTCCGAATATCTCACTGGGAGAGAATTATGAGGCAAAATGGCATCGGACGATATCTGTAGAGAGTCTAACGAGTATACACATGGAATTGTGTACAATGTAACACTTTGTTGTGTACTTTTTGTGTGTCACTTTATCGATATTATCGTTGAAGCATTAAACATAACATATTGTGGTGGTGGCCAAGAAGCGTTTTAAAGATGCATGGGATGTTGTTTTAAGAATGTATTGAAGAAGAACCAAGTCAAGTGGAGAGTTGGAGGTTCAAAGGGTTTGATCTACGGATCACTGGGTTCCACATAAGTAGTGTGTGATAGTAGTTGTTGGTAGTTGGTGGTGTATGAATTAATGTGTGGGGATCAATGATGAAATTCACTTTCTTGTGGGATTTAAAAAGCGACTTTTAATGAATTAATAAAGGTTTCTGTGAGGAGGGTGGGTAAAAAATTAATCAGGGTTTTACAACAGAAGAATAGACTAAACGGTGACAAATATTGCCTATTGTAAAGAGAAAGTAGTGATTGTAAAGATATCTCTGCGTATATAAAGTAGTCTAAGGTTTGTGAAATAATTTAAAAGTATTGTTCATATGTATAAAGATAAGCTGACAATCACGGCTGCTGCTGCTGGCTTGTGGTTGAAAGTTGAAAGCAAAAGGATTAGTGAATTGTCCCCGTGGCAAATAATGGGAGATTCATTACAAACAGAAATACATTTATTTTTAAGCTGAATCTCTTGAGAGTAGAGAGAGAAGTAGTTGGTGGAATTTCCATTACATTTTGACAATGAGAAGATAGAATTAGGGTTGAACGGTTTGTGTGTGCCGACAGACTGAGTGATGATTGTGTATGGATGGCTTTGTTGAGGGATTGGAAAAGTAGAGGTATGTATGTATGGATGTGTGTGTGTGTGGATCAATTAAATATTCATTTGAAGGGTATTGTCACAGACAAGAAGGTTTTACATACGGTTTGTGGATTGATTTGAATGGGTTAAATAGTGAGGGATTTTTGGTTGGCTTTCACTGTGAAGTGAGTTTAAGAAATCCATTTGGGAGAACAATCGAAGGGAAAGGGAGAGGAATGGAAATGAGATGACGAGATATTAAGGAAGTGGTCTACGTAGAAGATGTTCAGTAGTCATGAAGAAGTCTCTCTGAGCTCGTGTACTTCTTACCTTTTGTTCATTTGTTGATTCAATCTGAATTCTAGACGTCCTTCTCTTTATCATTAGTATTGTGTTGATTCCGTGCTTTGTCAGGCGAAGCGTGTTCTTGTTCCTTTGACTCGAGATGAAAGTGGATGAGACCTGACGATACGAGAAACTCTTAAGAAGATGATGAATGAATTTAGAGCGTTTCTCATCTCCCAGACTCTTTCACTCTTCACTGGCCTCCTGACTTTTTCTTGTGATAATAGTAATTATCATTATGAACAAAGGGAAAGCTGGAGAAGAACTCGCTTCCTTCGTTGCTAGTCTGTCTCATTTGACGTTTGCTTTGGCCTTGCTTTTGTGTGTGAAAGGATGAGTTCACCTTAAGATTCAAGAGTTTTATGTATAAGAAGATGGTGGACAGAGCAATTAGGGTTATACGTAGTTTGTATATAGTTCACAATGCCCTGTGTCGAGTGGATGGAGTCCACATCTCGTGTGTAGTCTCTGGGACAAAAGGGTGAAAGGGAAGTAGGAGAAAGGTCTTTGAAGTTTTTCTCGGCTTATCGAGACACAAGATCGGAGTACTTAATAAGGGAGTAATTGTTGGAAATAGATTTGCACCAGTTAATTAGGATCTCTGGATGGGTACAAAGGGAGTATAGAAGTAGGAAAGGGTTGGGTGAACAACAAGATTTTGCAGATAAGCGGATCCAATCTCATTTTCTCTTGTAATCCGTCGTATTCCATACTGTGTGTGTGAAGGGGAGTGTGGTTTTAAGGACTTTTGTGTACAGGACTTCAACTGACTTTCATCTTTTGGGAACAATGGACGTTTGTAGATTGGTTGTTTGTGCCAGAGACAATTAGGGAATACATTTGTACGATGGAAAGAGAGAGAGAGACTATAATTTTTAGATGAGTTTCCAAAGGAATGTGTAGTGGGACTATTCTGGGCTACAAGTTGTAGACACGACTATAAGAAGATGTTATTGTTTTTGTTGTGTATGAAAAAAGACACTTAAAGGGATGACACAGGGGATGTGCTAAAAAGAATAGAAGCGGAAGAGAGAGTTGTGCAGATTTGTGAGCAATTGTAGTATACATGTCATCACTTGGCATTTGTTCCATTATGTGGTGAGATGTTCGTGTGTGTGGAGGGGAGCAGCAGCAGCAGAGATGGTGTGGATATTCGGAGGCTTTTCTTCGTCGTCGTCAATCGACGCTTAACATTTTTGTCAGGTCATGAATGTCAGCGTTTGTGTATCCTACGTCTGGATTATTCTCTCTTTCCTTTATTACAAATGCATAATAAAACATCCCCTTCTTCTTGTCCTCCTTCTCTTTACTTTGGCAACCATTCCACTTTTATTACAACTTTCTGCGTCCATCCAGCTCAGCTCAAAGAACTTGTCTGTGTTCCCTGTAGTTTAATATTCCTCTGCTCGCAAAGTGTACAGATGCATGGAAATTAACAATAAGAATTAGATTTTACAACTGCTCTCTGCTCTGTTGATTAAGATGTAATTAATGCAACTGATGAGTTAAACTTAATTTCTGTGTTCCAGGTTTCTTCAAAAGCGAAGCAGGAGCAGCAACAAGCAGTGGAAAATCTCCAAACTCAGTTGCAACAAAATGTGCTATGTCAAGGGGTGACTAATCAGACTGGTAGTGATGGACAACCTCCAAAGCCGGAACACAGCCCGAGTGGAAATCAAAGAAATTCCGAGACAAATGGAAAGGTACTGTTGGATATATTAATACACGCGACGACGGATTGAATAACAATTAATTGTTTGTCTCGGCAGAATATGTGTAAGCAACAAATTCCATCACCGATTCAGTCGTTTATGAATCCTCAAGCGATGGCTGCTGCGATGGGTCAGAATTTCGTGCTGTTTCCATTTCTTGACCAACTTCATCATGCATCTCCAGGAGCGTTTCAATCAGCTCTGCAGAACATGCAGCCGTTCATTCAGAAGAATAACGTGAGTATTGGATGAAACAATTAAACATAGCAAGTTTTAACCTGTGCAATTTGTGACTCCAGCACCTCTTGTCACCACTCCAGTCATGGCCAGGACTGCCAATGATGCAGACATCTGGGTCGAGAGCACCCCCCGGATCGTCTCAACTGTCCCCTCCTGCGCCGTCAGAAGCTGACGGGCCGTTGAATCTGTCGAAGCCAAAAGGTCACGGGGGAAGTCAAGGAGAACGGCTAAATAATATTCTGGCTAAAATGAACGGAAATGGGACGAGGTCTCCGCCGATGTCACATAGTTTAGGATCTGGAGGAGGTGACGCAGCAGCAGGACGTGGTCAAGTTCCACCCGGTCTTGTTCTTCCTTCTACATTCATGCCCTTTGCTACATTCCCGATGTCTTCAGGTACTTTTGTAGAAATACAACTATACAGCAATTGAGTAAATACCAATTGTGCTAATTGATTTGATGGATGCAGGTAATGCAGAGAAGGATCGGCCGTATCCATTTTCGCCGACGCTTCCACAGAACTCTATGAGCCAAGGGAAGGTTGGGCAGTACCCTCATTCGTCAATGTTTGGAGGCTGCGTGAACGGGAACGGAGGGGATGAGGAACTCAGTTCGAATCAGAGTCGGTCAAAAGACGAAGGTGAATTCATCAGTGCATGCCACCAAAGTGAGTTTGTGTGGAAGAGAGAGAGATAAGCCAAACTCTTGGTGAATCGATCTTTTGTAGTTGGAAGTTGTACTTGGATTAAATAAGACGTTACCTTCCAGGTGCGAAGATCATTCGGCAGCAGAAGCGAGAAGCGGACTCGAAGCCGCATATTAAGCGACCCATGAATGCTTTCATGGTGTGGGCCAAAGATGAGCGGAGGAAGATCCTCAAGGCGCATCCGGATATGCACAACTCGAACATTTCCAAGATTTTAGGTGAGCTTGTAATGAAGGGATTGTAAGAAGAATGGTTGACAATGATTGTGAATTGCAGGAGCAAGATGGAAGGCTATGAGTAACGGTGAGAAGCAGCCGTACTACGAAGAGCAGTCGAGATTATCAAAGTTGCATATGGAGAAACACCCTGATTATCGGTATACATTATCAATATTACCTTTGAGTGTTAAATTGATTGGAAAGTTAACCTAGTGTGTGTATGTATTGTCAGATACCGACCACGACCTAAGCGAACATGCATCGTGGACGGGAAGAAGATGCGGATCTCTGAATACAAATCTCTGATGCGTCAACGACGTCAAGAGATGCGTCAGATTTGGTGCCGTGAAAGTGGACTAAATCCTCCGCCAGGAACGGGACTGAACGACCTGCAAGACCTCAGTCATTATCTCCATGAAGATGACGATGAGTTTAGTCAGGGCGAAATGGCGCATGATGATGCGGAATGAATAATGGCTTGAATTTAGATTGTTTTAGGTGTTAGTTTGCTTTTTGTGGCTGTTGTAGCATAATATCCTTTGGAAATTTTGTAAACCATGGACATATATAGGTTTTAAGGATACAAAGGACACTCACATTTAGTACTTATAGGAGTGGGACGACGATATGATATGCTTTAACCATTTTGTGTGTAATAAGGAATCTGTAGAGCTCTATAATTGTGTATTAAAAGTACTTGCAGAAGTCTGTTGTTACACATGACTCCAATAATTCTTATGTAAGAAGTATGTTTGATTTGTTAGACAGTTGGTTACCGATAGTTAAAGAGATGTAGGATTTATAGTCTATTAGTAGTAGTGAGACATAATTGTAGCGTTGATTTTAAGGTAATTAACTTATAGAGATATGTGTGCAAACTACCCGTAGTCTGGCCTATTTAGATGTTTCTAAATGAGTTACACTCCCACTGCATACATCCACAGACACACACATACGCCTTATTCAATTATACACGTGGATGATGATTCTTTGTGTGATGTAACTTGGTATATATATAAATTGTTCCACTTCCTCTTTGAATCTATTCAATAAATGCACCGTATGCATAATTAAATATTTATCCTGTGGTTTATAAACTCGTCCTGATGATGGCTCAACATTTATTTTAGTTTTACGTGTTGTTAATGTCTTTCAAGATGTCTTGTTCTACTTGATTCAATTCTAGAAGGATTCCAGCATTCTTGTACATTAGTTAATGAGTTCATTCATAAATTGTGAGTTGTGGGAGTAGTTTACATAGAAATGCGGATTATTTGGCGTTAACGAGGTCATTCAGAATGAATTTAGGTATCGTAGGGTACTCTGGGTGATGATTTGGTTGGACGAAAGAATCCAAAGAATTCGAGATGACTTACAAAGCTACGTAAGCTTCTTGTGAAGAAGAGTGTTTAAGGTTTTTGAGTAGTGTCAATTGTATTTGGAGTAATCAGGTTACGAAGGTTGAAGGTTTGTTAACAAAAGACTGTTCTTGTTGTTGTGTGATGAAAGCGATATTGGGAGATGCTTTATGAGATAATTGAATGAATTGAATTTCATGAAAGTCCCTGCAAGATGTTAATCACGTCATAGCAATCTGGAAGTGTGTATTCTTTATGTTGAGCTAATAGGAAGGTGGAGGAATGACGTTGCTAAAGAAAAAGGCCGTTGAATAATACATTATTGTTTGTTAATCACAGCACAACAGCTGCAGATGAATGGGCAAAGGTATTTGAACCATCTGCAAAGTGAAGAAAGTAGTGTTTCATGGAAGTGACTTTGGAGGAGATTAACACACAAAGGGAGAAGCAACAGCAGAACACTTTTTAAAAGCCTTTTTGACCTAAATCAAACATGAGACTTGTGTGTTCAGTGTTTAGTCAATTATTAGAGATCATGTTAAAGTAGGGCGCAGAAGTAACGATGAGTTTAGAGTTGCACACGGTTTTGATGGACAGGGTGAAGAACATGATGTAGAATGAGATGCTTTTGGTTACAACTTACAAAGGGTGGCTTTTAGTGTATCCGAGGATAATCCGATGCACACCTTCTCGAAATAATCTGTTTTAAACATGTCCTTTCTTCGGGAGGCTGTTGGGGAGTCTCCTAAGTGCCCACATAATCCGGAGTAATTCTTTGATTCATATGAAGAGCTCCACATCATCGTGGACTAATGGATTGCTGTGGTGGTGGTCCTTCACCCAGGGTTTGGAACTTTGGTGGAGTGGAAATGTAGAATCCATTCCAAGTATCCATTTGCTTGGGTAGTTTAATCAGCTTAATTAAGTGGGCTTTGTGAGAGGTCGGTACGGTTCATGTGTGTGTGTACTTTCACCTTTCAGAATTGCCTATAATGTAGTCTCGGTCCTTTTTACGAAGAAGGAAGGACCGACCCTGAGGAGAGTTTGTCTTGACAAGGGAACAATCATTTCATTTCACGGTCAGTTAGAGAAGAAAAATCAATTAGGGAATTGTGAATGGTTTACAGTTGTCGATGGACTTTCATGGGTTGATTATTGAAGGTAACTTTGATTGGAGGTTGGTTTCGCAGGTTGGGAACGTGGAATTGACTTTGTTAGGAGTCTCGTGTTTAAATTGATGTGTACACGTTTTAAATAGGCTTAGAAGAAAAGCCGAAAGGATATGATCTTGGGATATCTGTCATTGTTGAAGTCTAAGAAGCGCTGAGGTACACACGTACAAGTGACATTTTACTCAAGCGCTTTGTGAGTTGATATCTTCCATGTGACTGGCTGCAACAGGGATTTTGGGCTCTAATTGGTGATATCCTGTAGTTGTGGTCAGTTTTTCAGCTTTCGCTGCTGTCCAGGTGAAATGCGGCGACTTTTAGGAAGTTGGAATTATTCATGAGCTGCTGGGCTATTGGATTTCACAGCCATAAATAACCTTAGGACAATTACTACTTGCAGGAGAAACCTATTTAAACTTTAAACTACGCATACGTTAACGTTTACAGGGAACTGAAAAGGAGTCAAAATGTAATTCGCTAAGGACAGATTCCATCGAGTGAGTCATCCATTATCAAACATTGATACTTTGTTCGCAACAAAAACGATGAAAGCATAAAAGTACACAAGAGTCACGTTGAACATTTGGAGGAGACTCGCTCATCTCCCCTCAACAACTGAACCCATGTCACATGTTTGCACCCATAAAAGTTTAAAACAATTCATATCCGTGTATCATAAAGCAATTTTGATGAGTAATTGATGAATGCTTGTAAAGTGGAAGGTACTGTGTGTGTGGATCAGAGGAATGCCTGGTCACAGTCTCCAGTCGTTGCACATGACACTTAAATAGAGTAGGAATTGGTAAAGTATTTAAGGATGATGATGAGGAATTTCAGGAAGTGTGGGGAGACACACAGGTTAGGGTTGTTGATACCCGAAAAGCCATAAATGAAATTAATGTCCGTCGATTCACCTTCTGTCTGATGATGACTGGGTGATTGGAAGGGATGGTCCGTTAGAATTTACAATGCATCTGTGTGACTAGTGACATCGGGGAGATCGGGAGATCCGAATTCCTCTCTGCACCCGGTTCCTCTCTACCACTTCTCCCATTATTTTGTGAGTGAACACAATAGTAATTACTTTGTAAAACAGTTGTACACGGGGACAATAAAAGACTGACAACTGATCGGGAGTTTTTTTGTCATATAACTTGGAAAAGCTTGGGTTGCGTGAGTTGCCCCGACCCACCCTTTCAATTTACTTCTCAAAATTGATAAGGCACACATGCCGACTCTCTGAAAGTACTTTTGTGTGTGTGTGTGTCCTTTTGGGAGAAAAAACTTGAATCTTAATGAGTTCATTTGTAGAAGAGAGAAGTATATTTCCATGAGAATGGGACAAATGCATCATCAGAAGATTTTAAGGGGATTTGTACTTGAGCATTGAATTGTTGTTGAATACTTGGCGTACTTCTTCACAGGCTAATTAGTCAGAGAGGGTCTCCTTGGCGTTGGGTCTTCTTGGGTGAGTACAAATGTACGAATATACTAAGGCACGTGTGGTGGTCACAGGCCAAAGATCTTTGTGATGTTTGGGGCAAAGTGGGTTTCAGTTGGGCTTAGAGAAGCAGAGTTTTTGGTTGTTCACATGCATAATAAGTTATTCATGAGTATTGATTGTACTCTCGTAACCCTTTGTGAATGAAGCTTTGGACGCATTTGTCACAGGGAAGGAGGAAGTATCAGTCTCAGCAGTATATTTGAGGACTAAGCATTTGTCATTGTTGTATCCAAAAGGTTTGACTACTTTTGAGTGTTTCATGAAGAAGGGTTGGTTCAATTATTCCCGAATGGATAGAGAGGGTGATTTACCGTGTGGGAATCAATCTGAGAAGCAGAGGTATAGTATTTGTTATTGATGTTTTACGGTATTAATTTCCAATCTAGTTTTGTGTAGTTAACTAACATCATATTGGGGGATGAGTTTTCTCTGCAGGTGAATAAATACTTGTGTGTGTATGTATACGTATGTGTGTTGAATTGTGAACACACATGACACCGGAAAGAAGGAAGGTTTGCACATTAGTTCCTGATTAGCTGGGTCGTTTCACAACATTTGTTTCATTATCCGGGATTCATCGATGGTAGATTGTTGTACTTTTAAGGAAGCCGTAGTAGATATGTATTACTTACGGATATATTGGGAAGTGGTCTGGGAAAATGTTTGAGGAAATGAAGCACTGCTTGACAATTTGTCTGAACATCAGGTTGATACTTGAGTTACACGGATAGAGGAGGAGGGTCAATCGGATCCTCGATCCGGATGAAAGCCCTTCACTTCCTTTCACTTGGGTTGTCAGTTGTCACTGTGTGGGTATAATAACCGTTTGAGTTAAACAAGACTTGGAGTGTGGAGTAGTTGTGTTATATATGTACATGTCATTCCACTAGATTATTGACCAGTTCAAAACTCAATTAAAGGGAGAGAGAATAAGCCATAAATCTTGGAAATCTACATCCTGGATTGTCTTTAGTTGGAGAGTTGCAATCATTGGAAATAGGTTTCGAGAAGATCGTAGGGATGAACTTAAGCATTGTGCATCCTGTCGAATACAACTTTAGATGTTTAAATGTTAAATGGAAATGTTGCTGTGTACAATAGTCGTAAATAATACTACAAAGGGTTCGATAATGGAAATAACATGCAAGTAATTAAATGTAGCGAGTAAGCTTTCGTTTTCTTTTTTAGGAGCGTCGGGTTCTTTTGGGGATCAATCAATAAATAACAATTTTTCCTGAGGGAGATGGAGATTTATCCGTAGAGTGTTAGAAAGAACAAAGGGATTAAACTACTATTTAAGGGATTAGGTTAAGTGTCCTGGGGGAAGGTGAGACTCAGGGTGTGTTTCATCCTTGTGGGTGAGAGACACAGCAACCAGTGATCTAGTGATGAGCCGACTAAAAGGGTTCATTAAGGGAACAATAATTTTTTCATCTCTGGATAATATTATTAAATGGCCAGGTGAAAGAGATGATTGCTTGGATAATTTACACCTGGATGAACGCCTCACCCTTTCGATTGAATTGTGTGCACCCACGCTTCTCTCCTCATCAGGAGGATACATCATGGAACAAAAGACTTGTAATTTGTACATCTTTACGTGTAACCACATGATGGGGAATCCCCAGTTGAATTTTGGGATGGACAGTCCATATGGACTCCCATGGCTCATCAATGATTGCTTATTGCATGACCACCAATTTGCATTTCATGTTAGACTTCACTGATTGTGATCTTGGGTTTCCTACTGGTTTGTTATTCACATAATATTTTTCTTGCAGCTTCGATAAAGATACTTTCTAACTTGTGTTATGTTATGCATACGCATTATTGTGGATGTGTGTGATCTGATGTATTAAGGATTTTTACACAACCCTGGAGCCGTGTGTAGTGGCTTTCTAGACACTCAAAATGTGTTTGATCTGAATACACTGAGAAACACGGAGTAGGTAATTGTTTTGTATAAGTAAATGAGTAGGATAATGATGGAAACTTTTATGTTTAAATAATTACAGGGGACTATGTGTGTGTGGGTACTTTAAGGAGTTTTGATGAGATGAAATGGGAGCATGAGAAAAGACGGCTGAAAGACTTGAGAAGTCTCGAATTTCTTAACTAGCAGTTTGTACAGTTTCGAACGTAAGCATGGAAAGCTGGGGATTTTAAAAACCCGTCACAAAGTGTTTTAAATTCAAGAGAAGGTTTGGTTTTGTGGCTAACCGTTTCCGTTATAAATTCACATGGAGTTTTTGGGTGATTGAGATGACCCGACGTGTTTTGTACTTTTGTCTGTAGGTAGATTACGTAGTATGAACAAAGTTTAGTAAAAAATGGCATCGTTGTGTGGACACCCCCCATCAGTCTTCATCCATCAAGTGATCCGTTGAAAACCACAGATAAAAGTACAAACTGTGTATACCGTCATTATGAAACATTAAGGAAGAAGGGTGTACAGAAGAAAAGATGCACAAGGGTCGCGCGGTGTTGTTGTTGAACCAACCGCAGTTTTATTATTACAAAAGGCAATAGCCACCACACACACACAGATGAATGTTTAAAAGTAGTTCTTATGAGTTTAAATACATGAAAAAAGATGTATTGATAAGGATAAAAAGTACGAAATACAAAGAGGTACATAATCAATGGGAGAAATCCAGTCACACCTGAAATCATCCATAGGGAATAAACTTGAATTGCGGATGCTGCGAATGAAACCGTGTGTGCATTTGATGATCTCAGTTTCCTTCGGTTGGCATAAAAGTTCAAATGGTACTTTTAAGGTACTTAAGGTTCAAGCTTATTATTTAACTCTCATTAGATATTTTAATTCACCTTTACTAGTTCGTAATGAAGAATTAAAACATCTGTGTGCTAAATGAAAATATAAATGCGCTGAAACTCCATTTTGGTCATCAGAATTTTGCATTTTGAACAAAAAGATGGTTTAGTCAGTTGTACACGACTACAATTGTAATTCAAATGCCACGTATGGACAATTACTTTGTTACAGTGATAATAATGTGTGTGTGTCTGCATATAAATCGTAATCAATCTAATCTAATAATACAAATGTAGTTTTAATGGTCCAGGTGAAAGATCACACGTCGTCGTCGTATGTAAAGTGAGATAGTATCTTTTTGTCAAAATGGAAGTGTCGGGGGGTCTTTTACATTGTGCTGATGATGGTGGTGGTGGATGTGGGTAGAATGAATTAAGAGAGACAGAGTTTAAGGGTGGGGAAAGTGAGACTTCCTGGTCGGTGGTGGACGAGTGTGACGTTGTGTGTGGGAAGGCTTCGTTGAACTGGAGTTGTTTGTTGACTGACCTCCGAGTGAGTGACCTGCAGATTCTCTCGAACCGAAATGACTTCAGCCGTTGACCGTTTTCTTCGCAGTTTGTTCTCCGGTGTTGCAGTGGACACACATCTTCTCCGTCAGTGGACCCTGTGTTTCGGCGATTTCGACAAGTTCCCTGTCGACATTGACTAGTACGTCATATTGACTAAAAGCCCGAAGAAATATTAAGGGGACGACGTTGTGGAGATCTATTTGAAGGAGGAAAAGCAAAGAGAACGTGGTATAATAAAGACAGGTATGATGATGATCTTTTATTAATGTGGGTAGAGATGCGATTTGTAAGAGTGGTGGTGGTGGTAGTGGTGGTGGTAGTAGGGAGGGTCGCTCTGTGTGTAGCGTTGTACTGTTAAGCCTTAATGTAGTGATGCATGTGCGTGTGTAGGGAGATATATTCTCAGCACTGTGGCCTGTAAGACTCATTCTTGTGTCGGCTTTTGGAAGGAACGGTTCACATGTTAATTCATAATTGTTATTTTGCTACCTGAATTGCAGAGTTTTTGGGGATTGTTGAGAGGTGACCGTTGGAACGGAGTTTTTGGTGGTGTTGACCGTTACGTGTTTTTTTGTGGGAAACGTGGTTATCTCGCCGGGAGTGGAAGTTTAGTGGGAATTCAGTTGTGGATTGTTTCACGTGTTTGAGGAATTTTACTGTGCAATATTAATTAAGGTAAGAGTTGTTAATTAAATTAATTTGGGTTGGTTTGGGGAAGATGTGTGAATTAATGTGTATTTTGTATTTGTAGGAGATAAGAATGACTGTTTCAGTGCCGAAAGTAGGAGCTCCAGTGACGATAGTTCCGAAAGATCCGGAGATGTTGGTGTCATCGATTTTCAAGCGGAAGTTGGCTGGACTTGGAGGAGACAGGAGTCAAGGGAGAAAGACTTCGAGGTGCTTGTTTGGAGTTCCAGACGCTAATGTGGTGATTCAGCAAGCTAATGAAGTTCAGAGTCGGATGCAACAGGCGTTTGAAAGTCGGTGGGGATTTAGTTTGAAGAATGAGGGGCCTTTGATAGCGGAAGAAGTTCCTAAAGGAGTTAAAGTTCAGTCTGGAGTAGCAGCGAGGTATGAATGGACTCAAGTTAGAAGAGAACCAGAGTCAATGGTTCAACTTGAGACGGTGAAGAAGGCTGACAAGGATCTAAGGAAGAATGAAAGATGCGTCAAGACTAGTAATGAAATTGAAAGACTACATCCCAGCAAGAACGCTTCTGCATCTGTACAAACTGAGACTAACCATGTAGTCACCCAAGGAACTCAAACTAGTCGGTCTTTTGTGCCGGAAGAATCGCTTAAGCATTCACTTGCTGAATATGATTTGTACTTTGTGGCGAGGAAGCGAAAATCTACTCCGATTCCTGTCCCTGGGAAGAAAGAACGAACACTTCCTCGACCTTTGACCTTTCTACCGTCATCACCTGATGCTCCTGTGATGTATAATTGTGTGCAGTCATCATCATTGGAATCCATGAATGGGGAAGAGTTGATGGAAAGTCACCACCAAGGATTGTCATCCCCTCTGTCACCTTCGGAGGATGGGTTTCATGACGAAACTTCACCTCCCATTGAACGAAGGAATTCAACAGGAGAAGTCTTCGTGTTCCCTGACAATACGGAATTCAAGTTTGAATCTTTGCATATTCGACATGGATCTCCTGCCCGGTGCTACTCTGCTGAAAGCAAGAGAATGAAACAGCGGTGCATTACCGGTAAGCATTTTTATATTTAGGTTTTTGAGGGGAACATTAAGAATGCCGTCATATAAGAATCTTGGAAGGATGAGAATTCCGTGCGAATAACGAATAATAGTCATAGTAAGAATAGTTTGATTAGCATATCGGAGTAGAATTAATGGAATAAGTGTAGAGACATAATACGAAGAAGTGATAGCATGAGTGAGTGTGTGTGTGTGTGTCAGTTTTGCATAAGAATTTATGGTGAATCATAAATTCATAAAATCATAGTGGTTGACGGTTGAGTAAATCCAATCTCACTTTTCCTATCTCCCAGATTTGTCCACTTGACACTGTGTGAGTGAAGATTTGATAGAAAGAGTGTAATCGGCATAATTTAATTTATATTATGGCAAGTGTGTTTGGAGAGAAGTCAGTAAGTCATGTAGTGAAATAGGGCGCTGATGAAGGAGTGTGTTATTGTTAATCAGTAGGATAATTTCATGGGCAAAAAGATGGACAAGGACATCAGTAGCGGGAATGAGGGTAAAGAAAGGCGATGACGAGCACACGTGAATGTTTTTGACGATATTGATAAGGTTAAGTGTGTGTTGGATGATCATAGGAGGATGGAACATGGTGAACAAAGTTTAAATAGATAGTGTTGTAACGGGTGGTGGATGGCAAAGCAAATAAATATAATTATGGGATGATTATTAACTGAGGAGACCTAGTAAGCTTTGGTTGAGCAAGTGTTCAAACCTGTTACGTAAATGATTGGCAATGAGAATCCCTCTCTTTTCAATAAAGAAGACAGCGAGAGTTAATTGAAGAGCTGAGTATGTTTAAAGAGGTATGGAAGGTTGACCTAGTGTGGTGGAAAGACGTGCAAAACATGTGGCAGGGTTGCATAACGAAAGAATAAAAAGAAGCATGAAGAACCGTAGCATGTGGTTGTTGTAGTTGTACCAGGAATAGGAAGAGATGAGGTTGTGTGACTACCTTGGCATACTTATGGAAGATTAGCTAAAAAGAAGAATAGCTTCACACAGATTGTGTGCAGAGTTGGGTTTGCAGTTTTACTGTTTACCCTTTTGTCCAGGCAGCCCAGCTAATAATTCGCGTGTATTTATGCAGAGTCAGTGTAGGTGTTGGAGTAGTGGTGGTGGTGGTTATTCTTCGTAGTAGTAGATGTGAAACTACTTTACCCACAGACCTCTATTCTTTTCATGGAATATTTTTTGCGCAAATATCTTGTTTTGCTCTTACGAGAACCAATATTACGTTCTTCTTGAGTCATGCTGCTTGCCAGGTGTGCCTGGATGAATATGAGTGTTGCAAAGAGGTCTAAAAGGTCCCATAGGAAGATGCATTTCTTGGTGAGCAAAGATATTGACTCATGAAGTTGTAATTAATGGCAAAAAGCAATGTTGGTCACGTCAAGGTAGCTGATGGAGGGAAAATAGTAGAAAGGTCGACAAGGCCTAGCTTTGTTCTGTTAGAGATAAACCTTTAGAGTAAACAGATTGTGATGGATGCTGATAAGGAGATTTCCTGGGCTAAGTACTTGTCGTCTATCTCCGTATTATTATTTTCTTTACAATTAGTCAAATGAATTTATTTCATAGACAGTATTCTCGGATTTTGTATGCATCGACTTTGATAATGACTTTATTGTAATTGAAGACAAAACAGGGATGAATGGCATGACGGAAACTGGCGCCAGGGTTACTGAACATGATAAAAACCCCAAACTGTCCAAGTAAAAATCCTTATCATTTTGTTTCTTTGCAGATTACATGCAGGTGAAGAAGACTAAATTGAACTTCTCCAAGATATGAATGATGACCAATGAAACCCAAGGAGGCAGCTGGATAAGAGTTTTAAGAAAAGAGACAGCTACCCACCCACCCTACTCATTTCAGCTGGAAAAGTTGAGTCCACTTCTACACAACGCCATGCTTTTCATTTACATTCGGCAGTCTCATCAAACTATCAACTTGCTGTGTAGTATATTCTACTATTAATTACAAGCTACAATAGTCAACCAAAGCATCTCGCAATAAGTGAATTAACCACCGTCATAATGCTATATAAATAATTATTTAAGTGAATCGAATTAGTCAGTTCGTAACTCTATGCAATCCAATTCTCAGTCTTGCACAATTCATTCCTGATAAGAGAAGCTTCCACAGTGGAATTCTATTGCCAGTTATGAAGTTGCTGTCTAAAAACTTAATTCATGTGCATTAAGCAGTCTACTTCTTCAGCAGCTCTACTTGCTGTCCCAACTTTGTAAGAAAAGTTCTATTGTTACTGTTCTTCCCGAATATATAGGTAATCTTAAATGATTCTAGTCTCAGAAATCTCAAAGTCACTCTGACGCTAGTAATATAAACTACTACTATAAAGAGGTTGAAATTGGATGAATTGTAATGCTTGTAGATTGCCTTGTTAATATTAATCTAAGGACTTTTCTTCTCGTAGCACTGAGAATTATTTATCTTCCTCTAGATTAATTAAGCTCAAGATATTTTACGTTGGAGACTATATATAACTAGACACATCCTTTGATATGATACAGCATGATGACTCTGCTCCTCCCGACTAGATTTAGATCGAAATGTATGGTCTACATTGCTTTAAATCAAATATATATTTTTGTTGACCTTCTACTCGAATCTTCTTCACATGTCTACACTTCTCGTGATTAAAGTACTTTATAAGTTTATAGTTATAAATACAGAGATTTAAAATGATCTGCGTATAATTAATTGCCTGTAAATAGCATTCAGATCTCCCTCGAGGAGGAAGAGTAATAAATATTGATTGATTGCTTATATTAATTAACAGTGTGTATGCGTTTGACTAATTTACATTGAAATGTTCATTCATATTATCATCTGTAATCAAGATGCTGGTTGTTGGTGGTTGGCATTTACGCAGCTCAGATCAGAAGCAACGATACAGGATAAGTCACAGAGATAAAAAATAGGCGCGACTGTGGTCACTGGCGAAAAAATGAAACAATGAATTTTCTGCGTATGAGTATTTCATTCAAGAATCACCGAATACTCTGCAATTTATGATGAAAGAACTGCTTAAGGTGTTTCATGAGACACAAACCAACCCGGATGTAAAATGATTAATAATTTCACCCAGCATACAAAGTAGTTGTGCGACTACCAACTGGTGTTGATTAAGGTAAAGGTAGTTTTGTAAAAGTACCCTGAGGAAGTACACAAGCTAATTCCGTTGAAAAATGTAGAGATTTTTAAGGGAGAATGCATAGGTAGGATGAGTAGGGCTAATTAATGTCGGAGGTTTAGATTCACGTGCCTTGATGACACCTGCCACATCCTTCAGAGAAAAATGCACTTGAAGAATTAAAAGGCTCACACGAGACACTCGCCTGGAGAGTTTCTTCTTTGGTTGCCTTCGTTAATTGGGCGAAGGGTGAGTTCCCTTCCTTCCCTCGCGTCTCTGAGATCTTATCTAACAACCTGTGCATTCTTTCCCCTGATGAGAGTTTCCTGTCAGCTTTAAATGTTTATTAAAGGCATTTTCCACACGTTCCCAGAGGCCTTGGCAGTAGTGGCGAAATAATTTGCCACACCGGTCAATTAAAGACCCTCCTCTCGGATGTCCCATATAGTGTATGCAAAGGTACTCTCACACAGGATGTAACACTGGAACCGGAAATTCCTCTTCCTTAAGGCTTCCTAAAAAATCGTCGTTGATTTTTGTGAATCCCTCGTTGTTTTAAAACCCTCGTTAAGATTTTTAAAACCTGATTTCCTGCCACGTTCCTTTATTCTTTGAATGTTTAATGGGGGTTTAAATTCAGGTATTACGTAAAAATACCTTTGTGCTTGGGGTTTCCTGAATTGACGCATTTTTATTAAACTCTTAGGAGTTGGATGAATTTAAGTAGTTTAGGAGGCCTCTGTGGAAGGTTTGGATTGTACTTAAGGGCTGTTGTACTTTTGTATGAGTCCAGGGAATAGAGAAAAGTTTAAGGATGAGCAACCATGCCTCTTTCCGCTGTGTCCTGCATTTCCTCTCCCTTGGACTTGAAGCATGACCCGACCCAAAAGTCATCTTTGGTGGTGTCCATGTAAAATTGTTAACCCTTATTCAAATATAACATGATCTTTTGGTTCGTACTACTGGTAAAAATATAAAGTAATCCAGAGAAGGGGAAGGGAGCCTCTGTGTTTGCTGTACGTAGACTGGCGACAAGAGAGACGTCGTCTTCTAACCTTCCACCGTGTAATAAGAATGGAGATGAGTTGCATGAACATACCGAGGAATATAAAGGCTCAAAAAGTTATAGAAATGATTTAAAAGATCATTATTACAGCGCTGTAGGCATAGATGTATGCATTGCAAGTATAAATTTAGATGAATTGAATACTCAAGCCTTTGTGCTGTCACACCTCTTTTAAACTCACACCCAGATGATGATTCGTGTTGCATGTTAAGGAATTAATACGAGAATGTAGAACATTCAGGATCTACAACGCCGAGTGAAAAGGCTCGTGCTAGGAACATGCTGGCTGTTCTACAAACTCCAAGGGTGGTTTGATTTTTTTGGGTGCCTTATTACTCCCCTTAAAAGATCCATCAATTCCAACAGGATCTCAACAAGTATGAATAAGGCAGTGGGCAATGGAGCAGGGACGCTTGACTTAATTTCTGTTCAAAGTTCGAATAGTGGAATGAAGAGTTTCAGTTCCAGACTTTTGGATTAGGAATTTGTGAAGGCATAAAGCCACTTTGAACGACTGAACGCCCTACTTGCTCTTATTTGAAAGTCTCCAGCTGAGATTCAAGGAGAAATTGCCAGATGATCGAATAGAGAATGAAATTCTTGGGTTTGAAACAATGAAATAGTTCGTCTCTCATTGTGCGTGTGTAGTAGAGATTCATGTTGCCTTCATTTTTAAGTGTGCCTTAAAATATATCTGATTTTTGAGGAGTCTAGCACAAGTTTTGTAAGGGCGCAGCAACTCTTCAGCTACTTTTTGAAAGTATGCAGATGTTCGTTATTCAAGTTTGAAACATTCCTCACATTGGGTTTTGGAGTTGGATAAGATTGTGATTGTTGAATTAGTTGACAGCGCCTAATAATTCCTGAGTGAAATGACAAGTACACTTCAGAGTATTTGGTGCTACGTGTTTCAGAGGATTCTAAAAGGATTGACTAATTGACAGAGGACGAAGGTCACTGCGAGGGATTATAGAGAAATTGATGAATTTACTTAGGACTGTTGGTGTAGGTAAGGTACAGAGTAAATATGACAGGGATTTACAAAGTTGTGTGTGAATGTGTGACTACTTTTTTCACTTTTCCGAGTATTATTAATGGAATAAAGTTGTAAGGGAAGAAAAGATACACCGGGTAGTTTAGCAGATCATTTAGCCGGTGTGATGATGGATGATTCAGGACAACTTGTAAAATAATGAACAGCTTTATGAAGATGAACAAAAGGATGGCGATGATGATGGAGGGCAAAGCTAACATCGGATGAAAAAAGGAAAGTAAATACATCTGAGGTAATTTGATAATGCAATCCATGTTTGACTTTGTAGTTTGTGTCGTGTTCTCCTGTTGGAAATATTAAACTTTTTGTGTCTCACTCCCTTCTTTTGAGCGGAGGTATTCACATGTAAAAATTGAACTTGATGTTCATGCATGAAGTCTGTAGTGTGTGAAAAATGTGTATAGAATAGAGAGAGGTTTGGACACAAGCCCTACTTGTTCCAATTTAGTGATGGACTGGAAATATATCAAGTGACTTGAATAAGCGTTTAAAGTAGACATGATATATGATGAAGTTGGAGGGATGAATTATGAGGGTCCCTTTTAGATTCAGAGGACTCAACTTTTGACACGGCTAAAGTATCATGTGTCCCGGGATATGAATGATGATGAAGAGTGAGGTGACATATGGGACTTTTAAATTTAGAAAAGTTACACAAGGGAATATTGTTTGAACAAGAGACAATTAAATAATATCTGGGGGAATTGAATGACTTCATCACTTGTGAATTAAATGTGTTCCCTCTTTGTGTAAGATTTTCAATAAATATACAGCTAATTTGGATGAACTCCTGGTTCGAGGGTTAAAGAATGGAATGAATAATGAAGACAGAAGTGTGTGTAGTAAGGTTTTTGTGGAGAGATGGACGGGAGTTTTGATATTTCATAATTAAATGAACGGACTACTCTTTTATACACGTGCAGAAGCAAAAGCTTGTTCAAGTGTATATAGCTCGTTATAAAGATTCTGGGGATGATGGACCTTGAATTGGAAAAATTTGAATAAGATTTGGCCACTCGAGATTAGTGGTACAGTGTACAGGAGGAAAGTAAAAATAAAAAAGTGAAAGATGGAAATGAACAGGAGACATAGTGGAAATTGCAATATATTTTATGTGTGATGGTTGACGGTGGCAGAGAGACTCTCAAGAAGATTTGAATGTAAAAAGAGTGCTTTTGTGATTTATTCAAACATAAGCACAGCAAATTAGTAGGTTTGGTGACTGGCTCACTTTCAATTGGGAGTGGTTTATGAACTTTTAAAGGACGAGGCAGATGATAACTTAATTCATGCAAAGAATGCGGTGTATGGTTATTTCTTGATGGAGAGAGTTGAAGTGTTTTGTGTGAGGGGAAAAGTTACAAACTGTCATATCCGTGAATGCAATTAGTTACAGTGTCAAGTGACAAGAAGAATTCAGATGTCCATCAGTTTTTTAGTTTGGATGAAGGGAGTAAAACAAATAAGTGATGACCTCGCGGGGTCCACATATGTGCGAGTCAAGCTTTTGAGATTCCAGGTGCATTAAGAGCTTATCCGTAAGTTGCTTATGGTTAAAGATATATATATGGGGAAAGGTGGTAGCAATTAGAATTTGTCACAGAGTTGTGTTTCAAAAGAATGTTGAATAGTGTAGTATGTTCCTTTTTATGTCTGATGAATGTGTCAAGGGTAATCCAGTTTAAGAGAATGCATGGATCATCAGATTATACACGAGACCTTATGCACATGTGGATGCAGTTTGAATGGGTTTTATTTGTTGAGTTAAAGGAATTTTTGATGTTGTTGACTGTTGTGCAGAGAGATTTGGTAAAGCTTTAGATTACAAGTTACAAGACGCAGTTGAGTAATAAATGAATGTTCAGGAAGAAACGATAAGTTAATAATAATATAATAATACCCAGATGAAAGCCTGGAGCGTATTTTACAGCTTTGTTCACTTTGGTAAGTTTAAAAGTTTCAATGTCCAGTCCAGAGTGTAATTAAAATGCAGAGGTATTGGATTATTGGATACATGAAAGGTGTCAGAAGAGTTATTAATGAATATGAAGTTCAAAACACCAAGTTTGGAACGTGACACGTGTGTAGGACTGAGGATATTACAAGACCCCTTTTTATTATTAAGTATCCCTTAAGTTCCAAGTCTCGTCTCGTCTCTACAGGACTTTTGATTGGGCACGAGGCTAAAGTCTGTCAGTAAAGAATAGCTGATGATGAATAAGACGAGAGAGCCCTTCCTTCTTTTGATTCCTCTCTGAAGGAATCGGGAGCAAAAAATAAATGAGTGTTGTCAGAAGAGATCATAATCACGAGGAAAGTATCGTTATCATTGAATCTTCTGTTCCCCTACACTCACATTTTCCTTGTGTGGATGATGATGCTCATTAATCCTTAAATATTTTAATCAGGCTCGAGATTTATGTCAAGTTATTCAGATGAAATGAAAGGAGTGTGCAGGTGTTTTTCATTACTTTCCAGGGATAATTGAGTATTGATTCACAGGAGAGTTGCATATCAGAATTCTTGGAGTGATTCATTGTTAAAGTGTTAAGGATTGAATTGGAAGGAGATGAAGTATTTTTGCAGACTTGGTGGGAATGAGGAACCCAGGGATTCTAGGATTCTAGGAGTGCTAATGATAAGTCCTGAAAAGTCCTTTTATTAATTGGCCCATTCTGCATTTGAGTAAGTGGCAACGGTTCCAGGATGAGGTAAACAGAGCAGCCTATCCGACACTGGAGGAATCTGTAAACCCATACGGCTTGGGTTTGTGTGGCCAGCTGACTCAACCCGGCCAGTCGAGATGTCTCACCCTGTCCACCCGACGCTCGAGTCTTGTTCTCTCTTAAATGGTTTTTTGTTTCACACATTAACATTCTAACATTCACCACATCACCACATTTCGCAATGAAGAAGGATGTCTCCACATAGAAACATGCTGGATACATTATTATTGTTGACTCGCATGATAATCGAATTGACCTGATTTTAATGCACAGAGATACTCTTAATGTGTGCACACGATTGTGCAGAGAGAATTTGAGCAAATCTATATTTGGATTATGCAAATATTCATGTAGTGCAAATATGCAAATACTAAAGAGGCTCCTGTCGTGTCTTTCAGGGTTTTTTCATACGACAAGTGTTGATAATGTAGGATTCTTGCATTAAGGGGGAGACTTAAGACAAGTCACAGGGTGTGTTGAATAAAGATTCATTTTATTAAGATGTTTAATGAATCCCACGATGAGTCGGGATGGATGGTGAACAATGAAAGTGAGTCCACCCCCACAAAACTGATCTCCAGTGGGGGATTAAGTATTAGAGAGACATGGCCCGGGGGATTAAAGGGAGGTTGTGATGGTGGTGGTTAAGTTTGGCCTGGGGAGATGTTATGGAGGGTGGTGGTGGGGGACAATAAACACATGCAGATCTTTGGAGCGAAAGATCAGCGAATATCTCATGTGTTAACATGGGGAGCTACTACGACTTCTGTACTCTGAATGAACATCTTTGCTGCAATAATGATCTGCTGCGCATTCAACTCTTTAACTTACAAACAACTCTAACCTTTTTGACATTTTCGCATTAGCTTGTAACCTTAAAGGCTAGAGGATACACAGAGGTAGGTAGACTTAAGTCCCCCCACACACATATTGTTGACTGATTAAAAAAGGGAGATGAGCTTGAAGGCGAATGCATTTTGATTTGCAAGTGAATAATAACACGGAGGTTTAGGACCTGAAGTCATAAGTTGTTGCTAGCTGGATATAGAGGTTATACTTGTTTTTTGCTGGGGTTCCATGATCAGCCTTTCACTATCCCTCGTATTTCGTACACACCCCCGTGTGCCTAAGCCTTTCTGCCCAGAGTGTGTATGTAAAACGCAGAGTATGAAAAAGTATGAAAGGATTGGTGGATGATTAGGATGATGTGATGCAACTCCACGTAAGAGTAAATGAGGTGGAGGAATAAATTGTACATCGCTATATCTCCGTCTACTCCGGGTTATGCCAGAGTAGTATGCTTTTGCACAGTTTGCAGAGTAGTAAACCCACACCAGAGATTCTTAAACACGCACGTATATATACAGTCGGGTTAATTAAAGTTGGATAAGGAAGCTCAGCAGTGAGCAACAGCGGGGATCAAATTGTAAAGTTTAGTAAGAAGACGAGATCCGAGATCTCTAGAGTGACCCAAGAGGGCCAGTTCTTGTGTCCTACACTTAATCTCTCAAGACTTCCTTAATAAGACTCCCTTAAGTCACATACTTGATCTTCATTAATACGTAAAGAAGGAGTGATTAACTGGAAGTACAAATTAAAAGAAAAGGTTGGGGACTTTGTTACACTAGTGAGACTCTTCTGGTGCACACACACATATGCAATTGGATATTTGGATCGCTACTACAAGTTGCTAATAATTCCCTACTGAATATAACATTGTTGGTTATCTTGTGAAAGTGATATGATGAGGAAGAGTGTGAGGAATTACGATGAGGAACTTTGACTCATTTAAACCTCACTTTATCTCTAGAGTGAGTTATGTGTGTGTGTGTGCAATCAAACTTGGTCAATGTGACACATTCATTTAAAAGTGTTTAATAAGGAGAGACAGAGAGAGTTAAAGGGGTTTAAACAAGTCTGGATATTGGAGATTGGATGTATATGCGCCCTTGAGGTAATTTGAATGTATATTAAGGTATTTAATGTCTAATGGGGGGATTAGTAATTAGTAAACTCATCAGTTCTTGGGACGTTTGACAAGGAAATGCAGTGGGTAGTTTGTGTGATAAGAATTAGAGTTGCACTTTGCATCATGAATAAAGGATGAGAAGTGAATGTCCTTCTTGATCGACAGGAGAGGAGGTGGAGCATTCAGATGAGGTTCAATTTGCAACTACTGCACTTTTATTTAAAGAAGATGCTAAATGTGCATCGGGTGCAATTTCCATTTAATTCTGAAGTCAGTCGAGTTGTCTTTGAGTCTTTGACCCTTCAACTGATCTCTCTCCCCGGTGAACTTTCAACAATTATTGTGTAGGCGAATTTTGTATTCAACCTCAACAACCAGTCTTGATATTTAAGTATTTTAATAATTCCAACCTTGAAGTTTGGTTTGTGTGTTGTTGCGGTCATTTTGACATCACATCCGGTAAGCGTTTAAAGTCTGTTTCTTAAGGATTAAGACGGGTGGGATAATTGCGGGGAAGTGCTCATTTAATTATTGAGGAGGAATTTCCTTCTGATCTTGTGACTGTATTGCGTATGATGATTTAGGAATTCCTTACGCGAAATATTTTGCAAGGGATCATTGAACGTGAGTATACGTGAAGAAGGTAGAGGTGGGTAGGTAGACAGGAATGTGGTGTGTGGAGGTATGCAATTACTGTGTGGATTGTTTGGTTAATCCCATGCGGATTTTGTATGAGATTAGTGAGAGACCTTAATGTAAAAGAGAGCCGAAGTTTAGCTTTGAAATTGAAACCGTTATTAAGGCGTCTTTTGTATGTGTTGGTGGTCAGAGAAGTCAGTTGCGAGCGTGTGTGTAAAAATACATGTTGGAAGATACGGAGTACAGTTATGGCGACAAAGGAGATGTGTTATAAATAGTGAAGATTTATACCGTTGATTTAGAGTAGTAGTAGTAGAGATTGTGTGATGTGTGTCATGAGGAGGATGAGAAAATTGTGTGTGGGGATGACACACCTGCATACGAAGAGATATTAAAATGAACTGGTAAAGTGGGAGACTGGGTTAGAGATTGAAATTAAGGAGAAAGGGAATTGTAGGGAATTGTAGTGTGTATACCCCCTAAGGTTATTAAAAGGAGCGATTGGTAAAAGAGTGACTTATGGGGAGCGACGTAAAATCGATAGTGAGGGAGAAAGGACCCTCTCTGGATATGTATAAGGATTGGTCCCTTAATGTGCAACTGTTTGAGGGTTGTTGGGTAGGAAGGGTGGTGGTGGATGGGACTCTACTACGGCTGCATTAAACGGGAAGATGTTTGGGGTTACAACTTAGTCATCGGCTGGGCATCTCCCGTGGAAGAGTATCCATAGTGAAGAGTATCCATAGTGAAGAGTGGGAATTTACTAAGAAGGGATCTTTGGATTTAGTGCAGGTGGTAAAGTGGCTCTGGAGTGATTAAAGTGGTAGTGATCAACTGGAGAGCTGGCAGAAGACAGAAATAGGAGGAAGTGCAAGGCGGATTTAATTGGAACGGACAGGAAACTCCGGAGTAATTCGAGGATGAGTACTCAGGTGCATCAGCGAGGACCTCCTGTGCCCATGGGAGGTTCAGGGTCCACACCCATGAGGAACAGGAGTGTCCGACGGTGCCTTTTTGGACCTCCTGACCCCCACTCAACCTCCGAGTATGCCAGGAGGAAACGCATCGAACTCCAAGCCAAGTCTACGTCCGAATGGAACTTTGATTTCGAGGCTGAGCGACCCACACCTGGACCGTAAGTTTACAACGTTTCTTTTACACGTAATACTTGTGGACAAAGACGTTCTTGTCTCTGTACTTTTTGTGGTCAGTCTGAATCTGTCTCACTTTCCCCATCCTTATGCATTCTCTGCATTTGAGATTATCTACATGGAGAGATACGAATAATACGAATAATTATTATACTCCAGTGGGAGATGATCAAGAATCATCAAGAGTACACAAAGTTGATGATGATTACAAGTCAGAGAGCCATTACGAGAAGCACTTAAGTATCAGTAGAGATAGTGAAGGCGTTTAAAAACATGGATGATTTCCGTACATAATAATGCTCCGTGTGCTCCGTGTAAAGTGTAAAGTTGTAGATTCGCAAGTTCAGTGAACTGCGTAGGGTTTCGTGAAAACAAATATATGTGTAGTTGAGTGTGTAACCATTTGTTGGTGTTGAATATGCAGTGATGATGAGGATCGCTTAAGACTAAAGTGTGTGCAGAGTCATTATATATACAAGTCCTGTTCAGTATGAAGAGAGAAAGTCTCCCTTTGCAAGATGGTGTGTAGTAGGTTTTGCACTTTTGCATTAAAGATTTTTAAACTATGAGTTGATTAAAAAAGCGTGTGCAATGTGGTATAACCAGAAATAAATTAGAAGCCATATCGGAGTAGTAAGCAATAAGGTTTCATGGACAGACAGTTTGGGGACGTGAATTCTACGTAGGGTTTTGCAAATAGTAGGCTGATGAACTGGGGCAAATAATTTAGTGCATATTTATTTATGAGGGAGTGTGTAGTATTTTAGTATTTGGTAGTAGTAGGGAGTAGTAGTGTGTGTGTGTGACTGCATATTTCCAGCCACACGAGCGATGAGATCATCCGACATAAATAGAGTTTCCTCCAGAGATTATTGTTAGAGGGATTGTGTGGAAAGCAGAGGAGGTTTGTTAAGCTTTCTGGTGACTTATTCGTTTATTGTTGCACTTCTGTTCGTGTTTATGGGGAGGAAGAATGGATGAGATTGTGCATGTGATTCATGGAGAGTTGTAATCATCTGGTTGGTTCTGGTAGAGAGTTCTTTATCTGTGTATATATTGTGTAGGTTGAGTCATGTATCAAAGGTCATGGGTTATTTTATCACGTGGATGAGATGGTGAGACAAGGAAGGAATTAGATGCAGCTACTCAGCAGATGTTGATAGGGAGTGAGGGAGAATGTTATCGGAGGGTGATAAGGGAGTATTCTTAGGAAAGGTCTGGAATCTGATGGAGGAACATGATTTCTAAGATGTTTGGAACTTTGTAGGTTGAAATGGGAAGCCGTTGGAAAGAACAACACGTCTGCATGTGTTCCGAAACCTTATGCACTATCAAGGCTTCCGTATTTATCAACACATGCAACAACGGTGTCATCCCCACTGCCCCGAGTGATTCACCATGAGCCGCTGCTGTGTGCAGGAGTGACCTCGCCGACTTTATTGGATGAGTCTCGACTGGTTGGAGGAATTACAACGATATCAACGAGGCCTTCATCTTCATCAGGACCTCCATGTCCTCCACCAACCCCTGTGAAATGTGAGGTGGACGGTGGTGGTGGTGTGTGTGGCTCCCCGGAGGAGGATCGGTTACAAGGCTCATCGGGATCAAGTCAGTCGTCATCATCGCCCGAATGTCGTCCGTCGTTCCCATCTCCCCCCACTTCCCTGGAGGAGTCAGTGTCTCCTCCAAACTCCCCTACTGGAGGTGCTGGTCCGCGGAATCCAAGTAATCCTGTGATCAAGTCCACGTCAAGTCAGCCTCGAATCACACGTGAGTCTTCCGTACTTTTGTTTCCATACTCCATTAATGTGTGTGCGTGAGTTGAAGGAGGAGTGCATTCATATTCTTGGGAGATTCCTTGTGGATTTTCTCATGACTCTTTGGAGGAGGAGGGGGTGTTGTTGTGGGGGTTATGAATTGATGTACGAGGATTTTGACTGCCTCTACAATTTATTACGGGTGAATAGAAGTGAGTGAGAGATTTGGAGATCCACCCAATCATGGCAAGAAGACTTGGGGAAAAGGTTAAAAGCCTGGGAAAATCTTTTAGCTCAGCTTGTGTCTTGATATTTGTGTGTGTAATGAGTAATTTAATGGAAACAAAGGATGTGGTGGAATAATAACTCGGTGGACAGTCTCCCTAGGTTTTCCTTCTTGGAAGTTTTTAGTAAAAGTAGTGTGTAGGCATTGTTATGTATACTTTGTCTCGTGGAGTGAAGATTACTTTGGGGAGAGATGAATGAGGCTAATGTGTTTTAAATGTGTTTCTCTGTGAATACCTGTGAGGTTTAATTGATTTTTATTCTTCTGTGGGATTTTGAAAGCGTAGAAAAGTGTCATGGGCTAAAAAAGCACTCAAGGGAAGATAAGATATACTCGGAGACTCTGTTTTGTAGTGGATGTTTCTTATTCTTTCTTCGGTGGAGGTGCTGCTGCTGCTGCTGCTGCTGGTGGTGGTGAATTTCCAGATTGTCCAGATGCATTTATTTTAGGATAATGAAGGGTTATTTTATTATCATTCTACGTCTCGTCGTCTGTGTCGTATCGTTTCTTAGTGAAGTCATAAGTGGTTGACGTGTTTATGTTTATTTACAGGGGTTGAATGAGAGAGAGATTGTGTAGGAAATGGTAGAGAGATATCCATTACAGATGAGTTGATGAGGTTCGGTAAGGCTTGAGGAGATAAGTTGGTAGTTGTATTTTATTGAGGGCGAGACAGAAGGCATACGACACAACGGAATTTAGAAAGATTAAATTACTTCAGAGACAGTTAAGAGAGAGAGAGAGAGACGGTAGGAGAGAGAGAGTTAAAGCGGTGTGTGTGGATATTTCTACAGCAGTTGAGATTTTTCACCCTGTCTCTATTTGGTGGATGTAGTAATCAGGATTTAAATGCAGAGTGTGAGGGATTACGTGTCTTTTTCTAGTATATAGTGTGTGTGTAGTAGACACTTGAGAAGTCGAAGGGAGGGTTGTTTGTTGGCCGTTGTGTAGGAAAGTGATTAGTTTCCTTGGGAGATGTGGAGAGAGTTACTCATGATGTAATGGGATTTTAGAACGTGCTGCATATGGAGAGTCTCGTGTAGTAGAGATCCGTAGTAGAATAGTAGTTATTCTGAGAGATATAGTAAAATGTGACAAAAACATTTCCATCTTGGGAGAATGTTTATTAAAGCTGAGAGCATCTGCTCCTTCTTTCTTGAAGAAAGGACAGAGCGTCTTGTTGCAGATGTACACGTAATCTGACAAGGAGAGAGGAAGTCTTGTTGTATTGTTAGGGCAAATATAGTTTTTCTTGGTGATAAGAAGGATGTGTAATGTGTGTAGTAGTTCGTAGTTGTAGATATCCACGTTTCATATGGAAATAATACACATAGTTGTATGTGAACTATAAATATTTACAGCCTTGAGTAAAAGTCTAGTGTTTCCTTGTTCAGAGAGAGAGAGACAGTTTAGTCGTATCGGTTTCTGATGATTAGTTGTTTGTGGATGATGGGATTATTTATAATGAGCTCATATTTGCATTTATACGAGTATAGTTTTTAGATTTTACTCTATAGAGAGTCTCTAGATGGTAAAATACTACGATGGAGTAGGTAGGTTTGGTTGGGAGGGAAATTAGGACTACGCAATAATTCGTAGTACTTGTTCTGTAGTGAGTTTCATGTTGTGAGTTAAGGTGCCAAGGTGGATTATTAAAGAGGGTTTTTAGTTGTGTGCCATTTGGGGTTTAGCATTTTAAGCAGGTGAAGGTTTTAAATAGAGTTTTAAGAAGTTATTGGAGAGCAGGTTGGTTGAAATGTTGGTGCGGAGTGAATCTTTATGAGATGAATATTAAGCGTCGGTTGGTAGGAAGTGAATAAGATGCGTATGGATGGAAGGAAATGGTGGTTATCATAGTTTCTAAGAAGCACATTCTGCTGTGTGTTGAGTGGGGAGGGATGAGTCAGATAAAAGGTTGTGTCGTCATATTACAAGTCGTTGGCAGTTATCACACATAATATTCTTGTTGTTTGCAACGAGCGTCTTGGGTTAGGCGGGAAAGAATGGCTTGGAGAGATGTCATTTAGGAAGAAAGGAGCAGGAGCATCAGGAGCAACTGGTCCTGCTGGTCTTGGAAGACGAGCCAACTGCCTTTTAATGTGAAGGTTGAGACTTGAGAAGTAGTTGCTGAGGAGAGAGACTGTACAAGACCATATGGTGGTGGTGGTTTGGTAGGGTACCTTCTTTTTCATGACTTTAATACTCCTTACTACGATTTGTAGTAAGAAAAGATGTTTTTTCTCCAACGGCCAAGAAGTACAAGAGCATCTTGAGGAAGTTTAAGGAAACGTTGTCAGTTAAGGTGAAGAAGGCTGAGAGATGCTTTCATTATGTTCAGGGAACCGTGGACAATACACATTCATGTTGGGTCTTTGTATCGCACGTATTTGTACCTGGCCCTTTTAAGGGACCAATTGTAGGTCAATGGCTTACTACGAACGTATACTCACTCTACTCACTCGCTACTACGTTGGGAAGAAGTTGTGAGGGTGTCTGGAGATATATAGTAATTGACTAGGGTTCTCTGGAGATTTATATATAAGAGAGATGAGGAAAAGAGATTTAAGGAAGAAAAGTGGGCCCGGGTGAAATGGTAGCTCTTCTGGAAGGACTGTTGTGTACTATTACACTACCTGCGTCCCTACCTTATTATTAGGACAATAGACAAGGAAAGGTTTATGATTGATACGGGGCACATTTGTATTTACAGAATTTTAAGAGCACAAGACAACAGTTTTGGGAGTTTGGGATTCATTATACTAAAGTGTATTACGTGTATTACTTGTGTACGGTTGAGAGATGATTGTGAAGCTGTCTGTGATGATAATTTAAAGGTTTAACGTACGTGTGTGTGTGTGTAGGGAGAGTATATAGAGGGACCTTTATAATTTTATTGTGTAGGAATCATAGTTGTTTGAAGATGCATATACAGTTTATGAGTTAAATCCCAAGAAAGTGTTAAGGGAGAGAGTATACGGAGGGTAATTGGGAAAGTAGTAAAGTCTTAGAAGAACCCTTGGAAGGAACCAATCAAGTGGGAGTATAAGAGACGCGTACGAGTGTGTGTAGCGTCTCATCTTCCCTCCGTCCCTTTTTGTTATGTCAAGGAGTATATAGTAGTGTGTAGTTGTGGGCTAAGGACGTAAGGAGGTGAAGAAGATGTTGGTCGCCGGGTTGTTGGAGACGCGTTTGTCAAGACTCTCTTCAAGATGGTTGTGGGTTGTATTTGATAGTAGTAAGTTTAAAGGAACATCTTGGGCTAATGTGTGGTTGTAAAATGATGCATTTGTGGAGGATGGAAAGTAGGTCCTGGGGTGTCGTGTTTCGTAGGAGGACTGGTAAAGGCTTGAGGAGCCTCTCATGTGTTCCTCCATGACACGCCAACGAGTTTTGATGGCTTTTGAACTTGACACGACAGAGAGGAGTCAACGGATGAAAGTCACGGTGGGAGTTATGGGTTTTCCAGACATAAAAGCAATTACGATGGACGATCGACTTCCACCCGTATGATGTTCGTCTTAGGTCCAAGGCTCGACTACTTTAAGTCACCCGAGTCGTCTTCTCTGGAGACTTAAGGGTCTTTAATCATCTCTATATATGCGTGTCTCTCCTCCAGTGATCTCAGTTTGATGATGGTTCATTAAACCACGGAGAGATCTCCACTCAAGTGTGTGTGGTGGTTGGTTGCAGGTGTTTCATGGTTTAAAAAGAATTGCTTCGGGGTTTACGTAAGGGATCGTTGGGAAGACATGTGTGGGGAGTTTTTTCTTTTGCTGGACTAGTTGCTAGTGGACACTGCTGAGTGTGTGTGATCAGTGGTAATCATGCGTAGATATAGTCGAAGGGTACTTGAAGAAACTGTGCCATTTGATGTGACTGGAGAAGTGATTAATGAAACACATTTAGAGATAACCTTGCTTATCGAGAGTTCAGATGTGAACACAGCTGGGGTTGTAATGCAGAGGATAAGGAGATGTAATTAAGAACACGCTTGGTTGATTAACCTTGGGTTTTTGAGGTAGGTTTAGTTAACTTGGGAATTTAAAAGCACACTTTCGTGTTCGTAAGAGATTACACGGATTTACTATTGGTGAGAAATGATGAAATGGAGGAATGTAGATTTGATTTCCTTGAACTCATCTAATATTTCTTCACTCTCGATATCTTGGAGATTCTTTTACCCAGCCACACGTGTGTCAAGAGGCCTGGAGTCCAAAATTGAAAGTTATTGTAGGCCGAAGGCCAAGTTACATTCCATTGTGGCTTTCATTTTCATATAATTTGAAATTACACATGTGGAAATTCCTAGGAAATGTTTAATGTATTGATGATGAGAGCCTGGAGGGGTAGAGTTAAAAGAAAGAGAGTTTAGAGTTCACCTGACACGAGGGGATGATTATTCGAGGTCTCGTTTAGCATTTACATGAAGAATGTTAGGAGTAATAATAATACACTTGAATGGGAGGTTTGTGTATGGAGATTACACGTTTATAAGGACCTTATGATGTTTAAAGTTTTGGAGTTTTAAAAGGCTGCTGCGTGATTCGTAGTGGGGGATTAGATATTATTGCTGGAGTTGGCCCGAGTCTTATCTTCATGAAGAGATCAACATGAATATTTGAATTGTTTCCGTGTTTTTTATTTAATCTCTTGATATTCATAGTTGGTTGATTCATCTCTCTGTGTGATGCTTGTTAGGTAATAAATGCATTCCTTCAAATTCCATTGTACCCGATGAAGGTGTGTTGGTTGTCCATTCATCAGTTCATCTCTTCAACTCTGTGGTTGGTCTCTTTCGTGTGATATGTGTATTGGACGGTGAAGTCAATGGTCAAGTGTATATAGAAGGTGGAAGAGATGTAACTTATATATACAATAGACTGGAATTCATTTGCCAGATGGAAGTGCAGATGAATGCAGTTTTAGGTTGAAGAAGGTGGAGGTGGTTGAATTGTGCTGGGAACAAGGATCTTCATGGAAGTCTCAGTGTCTGGAGAATGTTTTATTCTTCTTGACTTTTACAGTTTTCATTCATGGAAGGATGTTGTAGAAACCAATGAATAGTGTCTAGTTTAGAGAGACTGTAGTTACTCTGCAGTCGCTTGTGGAAGATTTTCAGGAACATTAATGCATGCGTGGAGAATTTAGAGATTTGTACGTGTACTCTCAGGTTACAAGAGTGAGATGAACATCCTGTGTTTGACTGAAAGAAGATGCGATCTGTTTAATTCAGCTGGAGTCTGGAGAGAGAGAGAGAGACCATCAATGAATTTGATAGAAGTGATCTCAAATTTAAATGCATCCTATGGAGTCTGTAGACGCAACAATGTTGTGTAAGAAGGGTTTAGCATTTAGGCTGAGACAGGATTAATGGTAAAGTCTCCTTGGAAAAGAAGTTACAGTGGGATCGCAACTACTAAAAACCTCTCTGTGTGGTGTGTGAGTAGAGATGAATGTATATTAAACAAGGCTATATGCGGGGCTGAGGATGAGGTTTAAAATGTTTTGCAATGGACCCTTTGATTTAAATATTATCAGTAAAGAATAACCGGTCAATCCTTCCTGAAATGTAACCCAGATTTCAGTTGTCAGTGGTTTATTACGCTGCAAAAGATGAATAACAAAGCATATTTAATGAGGAAGAGTTGGAGTGAAATACATAAGTGGAGAGAGAGTATTTTAAGGAGATGAATAAAAGTCACGGAGAAGGGTCAAGAGGGTATCTCTCTCTTGGGTTTAAAGAAAAGGCCGAGATATGTAGCTTGTGTAACAGGAAAGTGAGTTTGGAAATGAATAGTTCACCAAGTGATTTGCATAAACGTAGTAGTATTAAAGAATAATGTGTGATTTGTAGTGAGTTTGTATTAATTACATTTGAATGGTAGTTAAAAGGGGGATTGAAGTTATCTATGAGTATTGACGAGGGCTTGGAGATGATGATGAAGTACCTGTTGGAAGTTCTGAAGGAGAGAAAAGAGTCATTTATTGAACAGGACGGAGTGTCAGTTGGTCTGTCAAATGAAAGGGTGTGGAGAGTACTGTTTAATCGTTGATTTATGTGTTCCACAGGGTTTTTGTACTGCTTAACTCTGAACAATGGTGGGTTTCACTTGTTGCCTTTAATTCTATTTGTGCGTGGAAAGGGAGAGGAAAGGTCGTATGAAAAAGTAATAATGATATATTGAAGGGATTTCTCGGGTGGAATAATTTTATCAAAATCCGAATCGAATGGGGCTCAGGTGTAATTTTTAATCTGAGGGTGAATCAAAGGAGGCTTTTGACTGTGAGAGTTTGGATGGAGGTTGATTATCTCGGTATTTGATAAGATTAAGGGAAGTTCGAATGTGTGTAAGTTAGAAGGGTTTGACTTAAAGGTGTGTCTCTCGGGTAATCAGCTTGAAGGAGGAATATAAGCAGCGAATTCCTTCTGGGGAAAGGGAAAAGAATATTCTACAACTTTGTATTGATTCGGAGTTAATTTGATTTGGAGATTATGTGAGCTTCGGATTAAACTATGCATACGTATTGTTGTTGTCTTGAGAGATTGTGAAGGTTAAAAATTCCGTTGGTGTGTTGGGAAACACATAACGAATAACCAGGTGTGCATGAGTTTTTGATCTTTGTTAGTGTTGTTGTTAGTTGTGTATACGCCGTTAATTAGTGTGAGAAACAAGTTGTGAGTGTTTTTTGAGGTATTCACTGATGGCAGAAGGAAAGACAATGAATGGTATTTGATTACGAGTACGCCTTTTTATATCAATGATTTAAGTGTAAGAAAGCTTAGCAGCTTGTGATATCTGGACAAATGTACAAATGCAAAGAAGACTAGTTTTTATGAGATTTAATCAAGTGTAAATTTCAATAGTGAGGAATAAGCAAACACTTTGTTTTCGCAATGTGACTCTCACAATATAGGGAGTGTATACGGAGAGTTTTGAAGTAATTAATTGTTCTGTAAGATATAGAAGGCTAAGTACTAGTTGAGTGATTGATGTGGTTAATAAAACGAATCTTGGCTATGGTGGGTATGCGTGTAATGGGAAAATGCCCAGTGGATTAATTGTTTTAGTTCATCTACTGTAAGTAATTGGTGTTAATGAGTCCTCAAGTGGTTTCATGAGGAATACAAGGCGAATGTAAATGCTCCTTCAACTCCGACTTTTGTGTAGTTTACAGATGAATTTCCTGAATGTTGTGCTGATGGTTTGTTGTTTTGTGTATTTTAGAATTCATGGAACAAAGAAAGCGGTCGAACCCTTCAAAAACATCGTCAACGACGACATCATCGTCCTCAGCAGCAAAGAAGAAGAAGAAGGCCGCATCATAATAGCGAAACAAGGAGATGAATGTGAACCGTATGAATTGGCACGTCTTCATCCTTCGTTTTTGAAGGCATCCAAATATATTGACTCGCTAGCTGAAATCGCGTAAACAGCTTCATAATATTCTCAACTTGGGTTTGGTTTAGTTTTAATACTTGGATTTAGAGAAAGAGTTCGATTAGAATTAAGGAGTTTTAGAAGATTTACAGAATATATATATAAGTAATGTACGGAATTAAAGAGTAGAAGAGAAGGTAGGTTATACAGTATGTAGTGATTAACAGTGTGCCAGAACCAAACTTGATTTTGAAATGGGTTGATTTAATTTAGGTTAACCGCAGTCGCAGTCTCGCAACAGAAATTCAATCATTTTTAATTGCAATCCTGAAACTCGAATCATTAATCAGTGGAATAATTTAAGTTAATAGGTTAGAGTGGATATGAATTCACGGGGCATTAAGAGGAAGTGTGCCTGTGAATTTATATTCTACTACACACATCTCAGCTTTACATATTTACTCCTGATGTGCATTGTCTATGAAAGCAATTTATGAAGACCTTCTCAAAGATCTCTATGGATTTATGAGAGGAGTGTCATCTCTAAATCATTTGTTTGAATTTGCGTACAATCCTTTCTACTGTAATATTATTATTTACACGATGTCCCACTTACAAAAGTATTTTAGAGGAAGTCTACTACACATCTCCACTCTTGGGTTTTTTAGGTTGGTTATTAACCTCCTCTAGCTAAACTATAGCTATGTAAACCTAGGAAGAAAGTATATCCAGAGATATTTGATTAGTCACCAGTGTTTTTCGTTTACGCTTAAATCCACGCTTCACATTGAATTTGTAACTTAAATGTAAAAAGGTTACGTGTACAAGAACTTTTAGTGTTTAGTGAATAGTACACACATACAGCATTTGGTATGGACAGTTTAGTAGGAGTTGGCTAGGAATACAAAACAAAAGTTTCAACTTCAGATCTCCATTTTTATTATCGAAAGAAACAATTAACTAAGCTAGTGTGTGGTGGTGGTGGATTAAGGATGTGGAGGTTGTTGTATATGTGTGGAAGGTTTAAAAGAAAGTTGGTGGAGTGTGCTTTCTCATTAAGGTTCAGGCAGATCTCGATTTTACACCTTTGCTGCTTATAAAAGAAGAGCTCACCAACAACCTCCCATTCTTTACTGTCCCTTTCTACACAACAATATCCGCGTAACAAAGATTGACATTGGAGTGTGTAACAATTCGTGACCTTTGACGCATTAGAATGACCGCAATAATGTGAAGAACAAGTTTTATGCAATGAGAGTATTTTAAGGCACAAAGACTCACTATTTTTACACTAGCTGGCCATCCCGAACACTCTACTAGAACAAAGTTTACTCCTCCTTTAAGTTAACAGCTTTAATGTAGAACTGTTGGTTTTAATAGACGGAATATATTGTGATCCGATAACCATGTAGTACAGTATGACATACATTGACAGAGTATACCTGTAATTAAGTGTGTACTTGTTGTACTGACTTTGGACTCACACGACCTGGTGATGGATTCATAATAAATGATATATATTTTTTGTACGCACAACTTTTACTGACTTGGGAATTTTATTACTGGTTCATGCTTAACATTTGTAGATTGACTTGTGATGCATTGTTTAATACGAGTTGAACGTGTTTGGCTCTTTGTGTCACAACATAATTTGCACGAGGACACGGACAAACTAGTGTGTGTGTGTCAAGTAATAAGGATGAGTAGTAAGAAAGCAGAAAGTAGTAGCACCTCACCTTCTCAATTAAAGTGACCATGAGATAACAACAAAAATTGGGTGTCATACGAATGGACATTCATTAAGGAGGAGGTTACGCAATCCCCGTCTACTTCTGAACGTGTTAGATGGACAGTAATTTAATAAGGAAGTAACACATCTCTACTCCAAGTACAAATCTGACTGGTCTCAACTTCCCCGAATGAAATATGATTTTTTGACATCTAATTTGGCCGGACATGACACAAGACTGGATGTTTTCTAAGGTGAAAGTAAACAGAGACGAGTGTATGTTTAGAGGGACGGACAGATGGACAGATGGACTCTTTGTTACTCGTGACAGAAGGAGATTTAAGAATATATTTATTTATAAGAACCCACCCACGTAGCTCGAAAGGGTTGAAGAATAAACCTGCTAATTGTATTCTTTTGATGATCTTTCGTACGGTCAACAACGCACACACACAAACACAGATTTTTCTCATGAGAACTTTACAGCTTAAACTCAGTAAATATTTACGATTTTGGTCAACTGTTGGTCTCAAGTTATAGGCCTTATGTGGATTACTCACTCAAAGAGTCCACATGATAATGATAACACTAATAAAATATTATTAGAAGGAACTCCATCTCATATAATACAAATGCAACTTTTTTTACTAGTAGATTGGCTCATACCTTGGATTATTTATATACGTACTCTTATAGTCCCTACTGGGTTTTGGCAATGTTAAGTTCAAAGGAGGATGCACAAATATACTAGAAAAGTAATAGAGGAAAGATTAAGTACAATGAAAAAGGATAAAACCATCCGCGACTTCGATCTCAATTTGATTTCGTACAGTAGATTGGAATTGGATTTTTGTAGTTTAAAGAAACGTGACTTGACCCACCACGAATTAAAAAGTAAATTGGAGATGCGACAGAAGAAGAGTTTGTGTGATTGAACTAACTTTTATCTCACGTGCGGGTATCCGCAACCAGCCAAACAGGATTTCCTAATTGTACTTTAATTTTGTTAGTAATTAAAGCTTAGTGTGGAACTTAATTGGTATAAGTTTATTAGATGGTATGTGGAATATGGTGCGGTTTTAGTTGACTATCATTGGATTGTAACGTCAAATGTAATGAAAGGGTTATTAAAAAGCTTATGATTAGTCAAATCCAAGATCTTCAGTTTTGTCAGTGTGGGGATAATTAAATTGTGGTGAGTGGTAATTTATTCTTCGAAACTGAAGCGACATGTACGGTGACTTAGGTTTGTAACTCTCATTAGAATGTAAGTGGTTAATAGAATTTAGTGTAGTTAGGATTTTAAATGTTTACGGTATTTATTGATGAATAAACACATTTAATATGGTTGTAATTTTGGTGTGGACTTACTTATTTGCATGGAGGCAACATTGCAACTTGTTTGTGGCATTTTCTGTTGAAGCATAACAAGTCATCAGGAGACAATAAAGGGAATGACAAATGATGGAATGTCCACGGAGGGTGAGGAATGGGAACGAACGACTATATTTATTAGTCACAGGTAAGTCGAAGAATGGCTGAGACATGTAGAGATTCACTTCCCTGGGTTCCGTTAGAAAGACACATTATTCTAGTCAAAAGGACTTGGAAGACGATGACTGAGAGTGTTGGAATGCATAGATTTGGCTGGAGGTTGGCTAAAGATCAGAGAGTTTTTTAGGGAATGGATTTGAAGTTTATTGAGGAGTGGGAAGCTTTTATTACACTCTGTTCTAGTTGGAATACCTTAGGTTGTTGGATGTGAAATGAGGTATCACCGGCATTCAATAAGGTGAAATAACAATAACGCTTTAGTAGTGGAGTAAAGGGAAATAATATGTAGAGGGGAAGTAGAGGAATGATTTGTAAAAGGCGTCGAGCAGTCTGGTTCTCTGTCTGTGGTGCATAGCTGGAGTCTTTCTCATCTTCTTGGGCCATTTATTGAAGGAACATTTGAAGGTTTGAAAGTTAGAAGCCCTACCCAACGTACCAATAATAATGCTCAGTGACAAAGAAGAGATTTAAGTGTCAGATGCATGACAATGAAATAAGGCTGGAGAAACGCATTCTATTAAAGGCTTTAAAGAATTCTCGGGTGTATTCAAGCCTGTCTATGGAAATCCTTGCAGGTCAGAAGTTCATCTCGTGGGGTTGAGGAATAAATAATAATCCTTCTTTTGGATGTAGATCCACACACAAACACATATAGTCTGATATATATACTCACACAAGGCTTAGCAACGATTTTAATACTCCTTCTTCTTATGACCTTCGTTTGAGGAACTGCTGAGCTCATAATTCATCAGAGTAATTTGAAATACAACTCTGTTTCGAATTCCTTAATGCATCATTTCATCTCTTGCAGTTAAATGCATCTCTCATTGAATAAAACACTTCGAGGTAATAAAGCCCTCTGAAAGAAATGATCATCAGGCATCCCTTTCGTCGAGATTTTGGGACCACGACGACTAGCATTATAACCAACTTCGAAGCTCCAAGCAGTCTGGCTTGTTCTTCAGGCTTTTTCTTGTTCCTGGAGAATTCCTTTTGGGAAATCTGAGCCTTATTCTCTGTTCGTGTACTACCCTTCCCATCAAAGGTTCAGAGATCCAACACAAAGATGTATTTTCATGGAAACTCTACACTCCTTTTTAACTGTACAATGAATAAACTGCTTCCAGGTTGTTTTGAGAGTAATCATAAAATAGGAAAGGAAATATATTTTAGTGTTTTAGTGTCACCCATACATAAAAGTGTTATTCTCTGAGCTATAAATTCTTCATGCAGCTGAATGCACAGAGACTCGTATTCCGTCCTTATATGCTTCCACATATAAAAGTGGTTGTCAACTTTCTTTACGTGTAAATTTGAATGAGCTTCATAAAAGTCAACTTACAGAGGAACAATGCGATTTATTTCGGAGGAATTGTTATTACATGAAATCTGATAAGTCAAAACATTTATAATTCTTTTATTCACGTGTTTGTGTATGTAGAATGAAATAAAAATATGAGTCAAGGATACCCAATGCATTGCACAATTATGGATTAAATTATCCTACGTGATTTACGAGATTGTGACAAATAATTGTGGATGCATTGGGTGTTTGAATGCCTTTACATGGGTTTGTGCTTTGATATTGAAAGGCCCATGAGCCCATTTGTATTTGGAATTGTGTGTGTAAAATCTCATTTTAACGAGTTTTGATCCCTCGGAGAGAGAGATGCAATCAAACTGGGTATCTGTCATTAAAAAAGAGTAAAAATCTCATCTCATGGAATCATCCTTTTGTTTGCCTTCCCACCGAGAGGCAGATTGATGTCAGTTTAATGAAATTTATCTCTTTGCAGGCTCAACTTACTGTTTGCGCGATGAAGGTTTTTTATATAAATCTTGGCATACATTTCATTTGCATATATCAGATAGTATGACACGGACAACGGAGAGAGACAAGCGAGACATGCACATGGGATGATGGAAGTAAAGAAAAAGGCATCCACAATTTGTGTCTTGTGCCAAATCGGGACACAAATAATATAGCACGCTACAAAACAATACATGAGAAGCAGAGGAGATGATTTTGAGGAATAAAAAAAACTAGACAGAAGCTTGAAGAGTTTAAAGTTTTAAAGCGAACAATCTGACAACTGAGAGAGGTTTAAAACATCTCACTATCATTATGGATGATTGGTGGGCATTAAATGTCTGTTTGTGATTGAGAAGTACTCATTTACTTTTGTTTGCATGTGGTTGACCACTGGTCTCTTAAAAATCCAAATGTTTGTGCAGTGGGAAGGCAAATAAAAGGGCGAACCTCGGTCTTGTTTTAATGAAAGATGATAAGAAGAGTGATGGGTGAGTTATCACTTATCAGACATAACAATCAGGAGGAATGAGGATATGGTAGTTGGGCGGAGAAAGTATTATTGGTGTGTGTGAGGTTGATTGAGGATAAAGGTACAATGACATTGTTTTTGGGAATTAATGTTTGAGGTGATTTGGGTTTAAGTCTTTGGAAGGCCTCTTGAGCTCACAGAGTGACAGATAACAAGGCTCACTTGAGATGTCTGTATGTATAGTTCCTACCATTTGATACTTTTGACTTAAAGAAGACCTCCTCGGATGGCGAAATGGGATTGTATAGACAAACGCAGAGTGAAATAATCCGTATGGGACATCATCTCGTATGACTGTATGTATGTTGACTCACGGAGAGTTTTATTGGTGGTAGTTGTGGTGGTGGTGGTGGTTGTGTCATGAAATCTGTGGTTGTTTTGGGCAAATACAAACACATTATTACAGGAAGAACAAATACAGTTCATTTTTGAGTGCAAATGATTTTTATTTTGAGTCGAGTGTAAAGTCTACGAGATTTTTTTAACAGATAATCGTAGAAGATTTATGAGATGCATGTGTAGTAGTAAAGCCTGTTAGGATGACACTGAAGTATGAGCAGGTGCATGTTGCAGAATGTGTGCAGTTTTTAATAAGTTTGATTTATGCAGACTTGGGATGGAGGAACGTAGGAACTCTTATTTGTAAGCAGACGTACCTCTGACAGATTTTGAAGTGAGTGAGTTGGGTTATCTAATGTTCTTTTGAAGTATTGAGAGTTTGAGTGTGTGTAGTTCTGTATCAATAGTATGGAAGCTTGTAGACACACAGAAGACAGGACATTTGGGTGGAAAGCTAACAATACGAAACGATACATAGAAACGCTTTTTTGCGAAGACAAAGAAACTCCAAGTATTTTTACGAGTCTCCTTCACTTAATTACCATTATTAATTGCTACTGCTCATATTTTAAGCTTCTGTGTGGGACTCCCTTGTTTGCCAATACTCACAACTGGTTGCACAAAAAGAAGGTCTATTAGCATGAGGAGTTTGATTTTTTTAATGACATATTTTAAAACATGAGTTTGTGTAATTAAAAGGTTTCTCCGAGGTTGTTGTAAGTCAGAAAGAAGAAGTGATGAGTGTGAGTCAGAGGTGAATTTGTAGTAGTTGCATGAGGATTCCTTAACAAGTAGCTGTGACCTTTGAATTCCATCAAATATTTGCTAAGAAGCGGGGAATGGATTATAGGGAGTTTAGAGGTTTGACGTGGTTTCGGGTGTAGAAGGATACGTTAATAAGGAGGGGACCCGCATGGTTGTATTCGTAAGGACCGTATTTAATGACCTAACAGGCCAAAGGAAAGAATGTGAATTGAATTAGTTATTGATGAATGAGGGTGCGAGTGGAATGCTAATCAATAGGTGAACACCTGAGATTTCGGGAAACAACGCACCGTGTTGAATCGTGATGGAAGTGAGGTGTGTGTGTATTGTCTTTTGAGTTCATCTTCTTCACATAGAAGCTTTGCAGTTTTTTGTGCGGATGAATAGAATTGATGGGAGCATCAAGCGGAGATAATGATAGGGTTCTGGTCTCTATTTCATAATGGATGTGCATACGGACGGATTGACTCTGTGGATTGAACGTCCATACGTGGTGGGTTATAAGGTAGGGCGCTGGACATTATTATTAGAATGACCACAATTAAAAGCGCGATTGGATTACGTGTTGCTGCTGTCTCTGAGTGAGCATTATCCACTGCTACTAACTACCACAGCACACCTCAGATGTATCACATTAGATTGTGTGAATTGTAAAGTTGGTTGATGAAAGATTGCAAAAGTTGTTCTCTGTGCTTGTCCTTCTTAATACAGTCCGTGTGGAGTTTGTGAGAATGTGGAAACGTAGTTCTAATGGTGGATAGAGCTAATGATTTCTGTAGAATTGTGTGCAAAAAGTCCCGAAAGCACTGGGGAAATACCTTCTAGTAGGTGTTTATAGTCTGTGTCATGTCTAAATCTACATAAATCGGTAAATATTCACGTAGTAACCTGAGCGTTAAGTTGCCGTTTACCACAAAATCGGCAAGGGAAATCGGTTTCATTGTACAAAAGAGTCCCATTTTGCATCGAGAAATAACTTAATCGTGTGGGTTTTAATGGTTGTGTGAATGGCAATGCGTGTTTTTTTATATTGTGGATTGGCAGGATTCCTCTAAAAATACGAACCGCAGTATAAATGTGACTATGGTACGTGTAAATACACATTGTATACTTGTTGCTCTGATATGCATGTAGTGCGAACGCTTCTTCTTTGGAAGTAGAAGGCCAGAATATAGAGATACAAAATGCGAGTGATTATCCTTGAATCGTTCATCTTATTAGGTGCTCCACACATACACACAGTATACTGGAACGTGTATTTTGACTAGTGACACTGTATGCATACCTTTCTTGAAAGATGTGCAAAAATTAAAGTGTACATTGCAAAAGTTGGGTAGTATACGTAAAGCTGGAGTTTTTGTGGGAAGTATGGGGAGAGGTAATACACACAACAGGTAGGTTTGTGGAGATGCGGTGAGGGGGGTTGTTCCAGCGTCCAGATATATACTTGAATACTTTATACACTTTGTTGTATATATATATTGTGTATTTCGCAAGGTGAGGAAATAATAGCATCATTTAAGGATTGCCTTGTAGAAGAATGAACTTTGTTGGCAGGTGGATATCTATTTTTTGTTTCAGTGAGCTTGGGCGAAGAATTAAATGTATACGGGGAGAGATGGATGCACACACATTAGAGGAATCTCTCGAGGGCATTTTATTCTTCATCTCTCCATAGTTCGTGTGGTTGAGATCAAGGATTCGAGTCCGTTGCTCTTATGAGGTTCACGTACTACCTTTTTCATTGTTTCACTCCGTTTATGACGCTGGACTTTTTACTCGTATGGAACAACGTATTTCGATATGTACAACTCGGTGGCTTTGTACCTCATCTTCTGGAATCAAAATCCCAGTTGGCACATTCTTCTGCAGTCACTACCCCTTTTGCCATTCCCCGAAGATTTTGTTCTCACGTCTCTCTCTCTCTCTACGTTCTTCATCTTCTCTATTGAGTTGGTCTAAATGACTTCTCATGATTATTTTGCGCAGTTTAATACCTGAGAGAGATTGAGGGATTGTTGTTTCAGAACAACTTTTGGTTGTTTAATGGAAGAAGAATCACTGACCTCGGAGGGAGATGTTGGATTAGCTGGACTAGTTCGTACATGTGATTTCAGGGAATGAGATCATTTGGTGATTAATGAGTAAATCCACAAGGAGATTAAGTATCTCGGGTTTAATTGCTTTTACAATGGAGATGTTTTTGCAGGAATTTAGTGCTGAGATGATCCGGTTTGATTGAATGTAATTCAAGATACTCGGATGGCTACATGGAAAGCGTGACTGGAAACGGGGCTTGTGGATACGTGGAAAGATTTGCGAATGCTAAATTGTTGAATGTGTTGGTATTTGGACAAGTTTTTGTTTCATGTAATTAAATTGATCAACACGGTGTGTGTTTGTATCATATTTGTATGTCAATTATCCGTCGGAAATATTGTGTGAAGCGCCCTCACTGTGATTTATCTTAATTAGTTGTGTATTGGTTTAGAGAATTTGAAAGGTGATGGGGATGATTAAGGGAGATAATTACTTGAATGGTTGACGAGTTAAACGACAAGGTTTTGGGGTACGCAGGTGTGTTTTGATGTGGTGTGTGAGTTGGGTTCGATTTCCAATCAAATACACATCGTGTTGTTCATGTCGGGTGCAAAATTTTAATGAGATTTAAAAGTGAGTTTCCATATCTTGTGGATTGAGCTTCTTGCATGAAATAAAGTTTCTTGCGTGTTGCATGCATCTTGAAATAATCCAGGTGGCTTTTCGATAAAGTTCTTGACTGAGTAGTTTTGGGAACAGTTGGTTGTATATTGTTGGAGGTGAATGATCATGTGTAGGACAATTTGGAAGTGTATAAAGATTCTTCGGATGGAGTTCAAGACCCTGTGCACTGCGTGTAAGGAGATGAAATTGATGATGGAAGTGCAGGTGATGACGAGGATTTGGGTTGAAAGTGACATGGAAATGTTTGATGATGAGAATGTTGGTGGAGAGAATGAGATTGGACACACATTCCTCTGAAGAAGAAGAAGACGAGGGTGGAATGATTTATAAGAGAGATGAAACAAGTTCAAAGTTACAAGTGACATGGAGGACCCTTCCAGGTGTTTAGTGGCCAAGTGTCAGTCGAATGACAAATCAACCCACCCTAGTTCACCCTAATAAAACAGTGAGCCTGGAAATAAGACAAGGAGTGTATGTATAAAGGTTCGTGGAAGACAATGTGGGACTCTCTGGGGTTTTTTATGAATTGAATTGGCCCTGGAGAGTGACACATTCTTGTTGTTTTGTGAGGTAACTTTTTAAATGGTTAATCAAGAGTCATCTTAAGTGGACAATTGCTTACAATTTAAGAGTACATGAGTATCACGGTTTGAACAGAGTGAAGGTGCCACTTACATAGTGCATTGGGAATTAACCTCAGGTTTTTTCTGGCTTTATGATCATGTCATTTTGAATGTCACGTTGACTTATGCTCAAGTACTTCTTGGAGTGTCTGACTGTCTCTTAAAGTTGGTATGGAGTCTTGTGGGGAGTAAATTAAGTAGGTGCTTGAGAGATGAGAGTATACTTACAAGTTGGAGAGATGACACTATATGGAGAGGGAGAGTCCTTGGGAGGCTGACATATCAAGACGTTATCAAAGATTTGATGAATTCTGAAGGAGTTAAAAGCAGTTTTGTACTGGAGGATGTGAAGGAATCTGCGTTAATTGCATCTTTGTAGGGAGATAAGCCTACGCATATCAAGTACTGTTTCAAGTTCATTGTTCAGGATTTGCTGGTGATGTAAGGAATTCCGTGGGAGATAATGAGAGTATATAGTTTGGTACGGATGATGGAGAAGAAGGGTTTGGCCCAAGTTTTGTTGTTCTGTGGCTCCTTGGGAAAAAAGTGATGCTGGGTAGAATGATAAAACAAATGGAACGGTCAAGGTACGCATCAAGAGATCGATGGGATAGCTGGAATCTTCAAATCCTCATTTGCATAAACCAGAGCGTCTTGTTCGTTTTTCACGTTTATCTGAGATCAGTAGGGATGGATGGATTCCAGTATGTTGAATGAACATCATCTTCGGGTAGCTGAAAGACGTGAAGAGATGCAAATGAGTAAAAGTTGAATTGTTGTTGTGTCATGAGAGTGAAATGAATTGATTAGTGCTTTGGTTTTGTGTGTGTGAGAACAAATAGTGGATCCGTAATAATCATCCGTACGCCTCACGTCTTCGTCTCTTTCCAAGAGTAATTTGAGTTCAGGGAATAATAACAAACGTAAAGAGATGCATGGGATTCTTGGGAGTTAATAAGGAGGGGCTACACGGGGTATTACAACAACGCGTAAGGCAAAAACCAAACTGGACATATCATCACATCCAAACATTTGAATTGCTTCTGGCTGAACCTGTTATAAAATACTTAGACAACGTTCATCTTGAGGGAAAGATGAGTTGACGTGGAAAACAAGAATCCTGAGAAAGTCATGAGAAGCTCATTTACCTGATGATCATCATCGTCGTCTTCCAGACTGGTTATTCACATTTCACAATGGAAAAAAGCAGACTGTAAAAACTATTTACATTGGAGTAGGTTGGTATAGGATTAAGGAGAGAGACTTTGTAGGATCTAGAGTATCTAGTAGAGTGTTTTTATATAACGTCTACCGTGTCTTAAATCACAAGTGACGTGAGGTGGTTTGAACTTTTACAAGGTTTCTTTCTCTGTCTGGTCAAGACTTGTAGAAACCAATGTGTATGAGGACACATGGAATGATCCTGTAGAAGATGTTCTGGCGTTGGTCCCTGGCGTCTACAACTTCCCTCGGAAGAGATTATGAGATCCACGTTGAGATCGATTGAAGAGTAATTGAATTTTTGAATCGGGTCTTCGTGCATCTGCTCCTTTGAATATTTAACAGAGTTTTTTATGGTTTAATAAGTTCCTCTCGGTCTCTTTGGAGGAGCTGCATAGTTGTTTTTGAATTGTTCAGCATTCCTGAATCTTTTTGTGGAGAGTTTCTGCAAATAATATTTATGACAGTTGGTTTGTTGAGATTTTTGAAGAATGCTTATGGGTTTTGTGAGGTTTGAGTTAAATGTTTAAGGTGGGTTGGGACTTTGGGACGTTGGATTGTAAAGATGCGTGTGTAAGTGAGGGTGGGGAGAAAGTGTATATGAATAAAATTAAGTCTAGCAATGATAATGACTCTCTGGACTAGTATTAAAGTTTAAGGAGAGGAAGAATGAGACAAGTAGGAAGAACTGGCCAGACGGAGTACAAAAAACTTTGAATTTTACAGCTTCTCTATCTCTCTGGCTTTCCTTGGGGATAAAAATGTCTGGTTTACAACAATCGTGAAACGAAGGAACACAATGGGTTCTCTGAAATCACACAGAAATATGGAATGTTGAGGATGGAAAGTGTGTGAGGAATTCAAATGTAAAAAATCGTATTCAAACTCGTGACGCCTTGATGAAGGAGGAATTGATAGTGGCCGAGTGCGGAAGAGTACCGGTCTGTAATTTCTTTCTGTCTTTCATTCTTTTAGACGAGATTTCTGGACGATGAGATGGGAAATATGGGGACTGTGAGGTTGAGGAGTGTAGTGGGGAATTTGATACGAAATTTGACTAAATTGTGAGGATTTGATGATCAAGTGTGGATTCATGAGGGGATAGTTCATTACGCCGGATGAGCGAGTGAGATGATGAGGTTCTGTAATAACGTCTTGAGATAATTGTGTATTCAGGGAAGAAGGAAGGAGATGATGGGCAGGTAAGGCGTAAAGTGTAAAGTCTGTAAGGTGCCATGTGTTTTGCAAGTGAATAGAAAATAGATGAACCCTTAGCCACCCACCACATGTCGTGAAGCGTTGGTGTAAAAGTGTATGAGAACTATTAGCACTTGGGCAAGTGGGTTGCACTCATAGAAAACTGGATTTACAGGAAGACATTAGACAAAGGAATTCTTGGTCTATCTGGTGTTGATCCATCATTGAGACTTAATCAGATCGTTGGCCTTAACCTTTCAGTCATTGTGTATATTTGCAATATTCAAGGATTAGCATGTTGAGTATTGTTGGCAAGGACTGCTGCTGCTACGACGAGTTGTTTTGGATGTTACAGCCACAAACGAATGTGGAAGATCCTTTGTGAAAAAAATCTGTACTGTTCATCTGCCAACCAACAAAAAGGCTGAAGGTAAAGGGCTGTTTATTTTTAAGGAGAGTCTTTGTTGGATTGACCAGATGTGAACTTCCACATCTGCGTAAAAGTGTAAATGAAGATGTGAGGGTTTAATTATGTTTAAGATGCGTTTTATTGATTGTTCATATGGAAGGAGTGTGTGGGGTTGAGTTAAGACGAGTTTTTAAAGACAATTTCCATGCGGGACTTAGCAACGTTTGGTTGTGGAGAAGCGATAGATAGTCTTCCTGGAGTAGAGAGACCCAGGACGAACGAAGGGATTGGGGAAGTTGGGCTGAAATGAATGTAATGGTTATTTGTTTTAGCATTTTTAGAGTTACGGTTGTCTTACGTGATTGACTGCGTCTGGATAGTTTTGAGCTTCGAGACAAACTGCTCCGTATTTTAAGTACCGAGCCCCTTCTTTTCCAATTATAGGGTCGGTGAGGGGAAGAAAGTTTCCAGTGTAGAATTGGAGTCCTGGTTGGTTAGTGTAGATCTCCATGATTCTTCCTGTGATGGTGTGTTCCAGTCTAGAAGAAAGGGGAAATTTGCATGAATGTGTTTTGCAGATTTTAATAAAGGAGCTAATCTAGGCAACCTGGCAGCGAAATTCATTTCTTCTCCAGGATCCAAGTTAAGACAATAGTTGTTATCGATTCCGGCAGTGTCTGGATCTGGAAATGCAGCGAGTACGTCCATAATCTCTTTGGATGAGGTGAGGTCGTAAATCGTGGAAGCAACAGGAGCGATCTCCCCTAATTTGTAAAATGGATGTATGGTTAAGTCAGTATGATTTAAGCGGTTCTGATTCCCATGGAAAAGACCTGTAATTAGGAGATCTTCATCGACTGGAGTGTACGAGTCAGCATTTATCATAATCTGGTGGCCGTACAATTGCTTATCAGCGTTGATCTGGAAGTGTTAAATCCCAGTGAAGAAGAGAACATACTCTGTGGTTACTCTGTTGTGATTATACCTGTCCTGATAAATTAAAGTACGAGTGATTGGTTAATGCTATGGGAGTGGGGAGAGTTGGAACCGCTGAGTACTCCAAGATCAGCTCGTTATTTGTAGTTATTTCGTAAGACATCGTGACTATCACTGAGCCTGGGTAACCTTCTTCCCCATCGGGACTTAAATACGTGAACACCACTCGAGACCCGTTGATGGATCCTTCAAAAATCCTCTGTGTGACCAAGTCAGGGCATTATGAGATTGGAATGATACACAGTACTAAACTAGAGAGTACCTTATCGAAGCCTCGGATTCCACCGTGAAGATGGTTAGCTCCGTCATTCAGAGTCAATTGGTATTGTTTCCCATCCAACGTGAATTGACCTTTAGCAATGCGATTCGAAGTTCGGCCGATACTTGCCCCGAAGTACGGATTCTCGTAGGTCACTCCCAAGTAACCTGAGGTTAGGGAAGATAAGAAACATGTGTGAAGGAAGGGGTTTTAGTATATAGAATACCTTCGATGTCATCGAATCCCAAGACAATGTCCTCGAGAATGCCATTCTTGTCCGGGACTTTGAGAGTAGTTAACGCAGCTCCATAAGAGATGACCTGTGGGAATAATGAGAATCAGAGTGTGAAGAGGAATTCACTAACAGATTTACTTGTGCAGAGAATCCGGATGAATTAGTCATAGTGAATCGTTTAATGTTAGTAGGAGTTTCCGGGTCGGGAAAAATCCCAAAGTCGTCTTCAACAATGACAATGTCACTCATCGTGAAAGTAAATACGGAACTGAAGGAAATTGCAACTAGACTGAACCGCTTTAACACGATAGCATTCGATTTATGGGTTTTAAAGTCAACGTTCAATTAGTCTCTGTGTTATCAAATGAGTCATTAAATAATGATTAGCAATTCTGTTGTGAACAGTCAAAACACTCCATAGAGTTGGTTGTATAACATTCATATTGGAAGTAGAGATAAGGTTGCGTAAGTGTGTGTGGTGTTTAAATCCCAATGTGATTCTAATGTTGAATAGGTTTCAATATTGATAGATAAACGCCCATACAGAAAGTGACTGGCCTTTATTGTGTGCAAAGTTGAATTGACAAAGAAAAGGTCATGGAAAGGAATACGCGCAATTGGAAGTGTAGAATGTGTTCCATAAAGTTATGATACTTGAGGGAACAACAAGAGTCCAGGAGAAACACAATGATTACCACCGTTTAACTAGCATCTCGAGGAATTTAATGATACATGATTATGGGCAAATTAATCCCAAAGTTTAGTGAATGGGACTGTTGTATCGGGTTGGGTGTGCATCGGTACAAATTGCAACTGATGATGGATTTAATGAGAGTATTGTGTGTAGAGTGGCTCCAGAGCAATTTTTGACCTTGTGTTTTGCTGTTGTGCATCCGTAGGTGTCTGTGTTTCATGGAAAAGACTTATTAGAGAGAAAGGGAAATATACTTTAGGTTCCTTCAGCAGACACACACCACCATACTTTAACAATTAGAGGAAGGAAGACACATGGCACGAGCCAGAGGAGTTGTTGCACACATGTCGTGGTTGTTTTGCTATGTTACAAGGCTCTGGGTTAAACTTGAACCCTTAGTTAATCTGATGATGAAGCCAGCCGTCCTGCAGAGCTTAAAAAACGACCTGAGAGACTTTTTATGAGATCAGGTTCAGACATCTTGCTCCAATGACTTCTGACTCTGTCGGATGATTCATTGTTCTGGGAGTGGAGGCATGTACAACTACAGAATGTGATACAACAAGACTCTTCACGTGTACACTTAAGGCTGAGAAGAGGAGTTGTAATTTATTTTTTTGTTTAAAGAATGACCAGAATTTCGATAATTTTATTCATGAAAGGCATAAGGAGGAAGAAAGAGGTTTAGAGAGACTTGGGTTATTGGGTTGGCAGACGTAAAAAGTGGTGGTGGTGGTGGTAGGATGGAGTAATAGGGTGAAAGAATGATGAAGGAAGGGTGAGGGATATATATTTAAGTCTGGATACCCTTGACCCTTGGAAGATTAAAGAATCTCGTATTCGAATGGGTTGGGAGCAAAGGCATACATGGCATCTGGTACGAATTTGTGAATTTCTCGGTGCAATTTGAAGGTAGAGAGATAGGAAGGCCGGGCAATTGTTCCCGAGAGATGAAATGAGACAGGGAGTGGTGGCAAAGAGACGCTTAATTGCTTTGAGGTAAAGTTATAAATGAAGGGAGTGTCAGGTGGCTGTACAAACAAATGAGGAAAAACTATGAGGATTCCCTTGACATGTCATTCTTGGAAAAAGTCTGCTACTTGTGGATTTCCTTAATGCTTCGTGTGTATGTGGATAAATAAACATCTTCTCTGTGAGAGTAAACAGGTAAAGGTGCATTGTGAAATGAGGATTTTTGGCTTTCGACATGGACGGAGATATTGTGGAATTGTAGATTCGTAGAATTGGAAATCGAGGGAAAGTGTTGTGTTTCTTTCTTCTGAGAGATCCGTGCTAAAAGCGAGTTGGGTTGAAAGGTGCAAAAAATAGTTGCACAATGGAAGGGCATGTGCCTTTGAAAAATACGGACAATGTAATATTGTGTTAAGGGAAATGAGCCTAGTCACCCATCGCCTTTTTTGGAAGTTTTTGCTGGGTTTTGGGTAAGTTGGAAATGGTGTGTGTTGTAGAGTTTAGAGGGGTTCGTGTTGTACTTGATGCAGGTTACCTTGTGAGGACCTTTGTGAAGTGTAGAGACTTTGTTTAGTCGCCTTATTAGAGCTTTTGATTAGCGTGGACCTTAGAAAGAAAGCTGGCTGAGCTTAAGTAAATTGAAAAGACAAACAAACGTGTATGAGATTGCAAACAAGTGCAGGCAGAGAGGATTTGAGAGTCGGGTTGAATTTAGCAGAGAGATGCATTTTGTATTGTGATGGATGCACCGGGGAGAGATGCAAGTAGATCTTTGAATCTGTGAATAGAACCCATTCACAGGTCACTTGGCTTTGAAGGGAGCCGACTGAAGGGCCGACGTGAATCCATCTCCTTGTTGGTGAATACTAAAACGTGTTTTAAGACGCGCATTACGCAATAATACAAGGGGAGTATTATTATTCTTATTTCGATTTGATACAAAGACTGAAGCTGCGGCGTTCTTGTTGCGGTTTGGAGTTGTAAAAGCTGTTCAGCTATTCAAGCATGGTTTTAATAATCTCAAATGACTTGGTGGAAATTGGTGGGGACTATACACAACAGGTTGCTCAACTGTTGTTCGGAGACATGATTATGTTTTATGCATGAACTGGACTGGACACTTTCTTTCAAGTCCAACTGGTCATCTCTTTCACGAATGAAGGGATGTGTGCAATAAAGGAATGGATGGGAAAGATGCGGAAGAGGTTTCTACAGATTGGAGGATGACTTGTATTTACAAGGGATTAAATTGGGAACAAGTATACAAAGGACTAAAAGGGATGGGAGAGTTGGCTGTAGAATGACCAGTTTAATGAAGATGTAATTGCACAAGAAGGTGGAAGGATAATGAAGACCCAATTAGGTATTTTTGTTTGAAGTGAATAGAGGAAGTAAATGATGAGGAAATTCCAGTCCAGTTTGGATTATTGAAACCGGAACTCTCTGAGTTTCTGTGAATGTTCATTCCCAGCCGAAATCTGAAGAATGAAGAGTATAAATAAACCCGTGAGGATAAATCTTCTTCTCTGGTGAGTTGTTGAAACTCCCCAGGGTTCTGAAAAGTTTGTGTGAGGATCCGTTTGTTTAAAAATATTGCATAGTAATGTTCCATAATTTTAGGATATTTTTGAAGAAATTCCAAACGTTAAAAATAGGAGTCATTGTAATAAAAAGCGGATAATGGAATGCCCGTGATTTCTTTTGTGATCCAGACCGGCGTTTTCACTGGATATGTGATGATGGGAGTTCATGAGGATATAAATGTGAGTTGTAATGAGATAAGTATCTGTTCCTCCAGCGCTCCTGTCCCTTACAGTCTCGTGGTGTGGTGGCATGTCCGAAGTATGTTCCGACGGAAGACCAAAAGACTTTTGAAATTAAAGCTTTTAGCTCATCTAGATCTCATCAGAGATACGGGGAGGACACTAGCTGCGCCCAGAGGTCCCTCTGAGGAATTTGTTTTTTAAACGAGGTCATCCATGACAAAAGGGAACCCAGAGGACAACATTAAAACAAATATGTTTCAGTCCAAAGATTTGCCTTGTGACCTACACCATCATTAATAATCGTTACGGAGGGATGCTTATATGCGTTTGATGATGGGTTACTCTCTCTGGGAATATTCATTGGAGTATTTTAATACTCGGTTAATTCTTGAGAGTCTCTGAATCTGTCTGTGGTTAATCGACTAGAGGCTTCTCGGTTTGGTTGTGTATGGGAGAGTCAGGTTGATTTTATAGAGGGACTTCATAGGGTACATTGTAACCTGCCTGTGTGAGTCCTTATGTCTGTCGGTATTATTAAATGCACCTTGTGCATAGAGAGTTGCCGACGGACCCTTTGGGAAATTACTTTAATTCCTACTTAATTTCTTTTTCATAATAACAACTTGATCTTTCTCATGACTTCTCTCAACGCTCTTGGAATTGGAGGCGAAGAATTAAGGCTTGTTGAGAAAGAAGATGTGCGACACGAACTGTGGATGAATTATATGAGAGGCTAATTCATGTAAATATATAAAGCAGGGCACATAGGGAGGTTAGATATTATTCTGAAGGGACTTACAAGTAGAATGTGAAGAATGCGAGTGCACGTGGGTCTCACAGATTCTTCTTTGAGGTCCAGAATATTCCACAGAAGAATAAGTGAAAAGCATGAAAGGCATGACAAGGTTGGAGAAAATAAATAATCGATTTCAAGTATGAAGACTTAGCATTTTTAATACAGAGATGATGATTTCCCCGTCTGTGTGGATGAGGATCATTCAAATCTCTATTGTTGTGGTCATTTTTATTGCAGTCTCATTGTTAAAGTTCATTTATGGTGGGCTTTCCCATCGTGGGGTTTGGATGGGTGGCCTTCTTCAAGATGTTATGAGACGTGGAGAATTTTTTGGGAGACACTTAAGAAGATCATCTTGAGAGTTGGAAGATGAGAGAGGACAGAGAGATGTAAGAAATGTTTCCAGGGTGGAATGAGATGAGAGAGAATGTTTCTGAGATTGTTTTATAAAGACTATATATAATACATGTATATAGACAGGTGGGATAATGTATACGATGAAGCTACTTATATACTGACTGACCAGAAGAGTGTGGCACACCAGGTTGGGTTTGGATGATTCCAGTTTCCACATATTAAAGAATGTGGAAGCAGTCAAGAAGCAATTTAGTTTGTCACGAAGTTACGATTATTACTCTCCATTGTGCCGTACCAGATTGCTGCTTTGGTAATTTGGTTCTGTTGGTGTGGGACAATGTCCGTCCAGATGAGAAGACTCCTTAGGCTTCCTTATTCCGTGGCTCGATCATCTCTCTATCAATTTGATTATACAGCGTTAGACAATTGATTATTAGGTTAATTTTCCACGGTGAGAGAGCAAAAAGTTATTAGATTACACAGAGGAGTCTGGCGAGGAAGTTAATAGAGTTCATTTTTATTCATATATGGAAGTCTGTCTATAGTTATTAGTTATTCACAGCTACTTGTACACGGACACTTGTTCGCTTGTTGTTCCACCTTGAGTACTGATCAGTTTTTGCTTCATAAAATATCCACTCCTGGGCTACTGTGATACGCACTCCACGTCAGCTTCATAAGTCAGTCTTCGAAAGCTTAAGATAATAATGGACTTTTTCCAAGAGCACCTGAAGATGTTCACATGAATTATTAATCTGGTTGGGTTCCACACTTTCCTCCTGTGTACACGGACCTCATTTATTCGTACAGTGACTACGTGTAGACTTCAAACACACACACTGTCATCTTCCAAAAGGCACAAATATACTCAGCCACCTGACCCGGGTGTGGAGGATATATTAAGGGAAGGTTCATTTTATATTCCAAGATCAAAACCCAATCCACCTTGTGGCGCATTGTTCATTTTATTCTCTTGTTCCTGATGAATTCTGAAAAAACCCGAGAAGAGATCTCCAACCGACTTATTTTTAAAAAAAGGATAAACTCATCTCTAGAGGAATTAGATCTACTGGTTGGGTGCATTGTGCATCTACCTTTACACATTTCAGCTGGTCTAGTAAAAAGACCAGAAGCTTTTGGTTATTGTACACACACACACACATCTCGAAGATCACTTGTAATTAATTGCACCATGCAAGGGGAAAAAGGGACGGCTGGGCGATACATTTTGAAAAAATATTGACCCGTGTGGTTTGTGTGATGGTGCTACTGTAGTCTGCTTTCCTTTTTGGGGTTTAGTTTTATAGTTAGCAGTGGATTTCACGTGTACAGGTGAAGTTGTTCATCATACGAGTTGCAATTAGAAAGATGCCAAGTAGAAATATAAAATGGGTCCGCCCATTCAAGGCAACTGGAGATGGAAATCTCTCTTTTGAGAATGCATTTGATAAATATTCGGAACAATTATAACCCATTTATTTATCTTTATGAGAGGTTTGTTCGTCCAGAGTGAACAGAAGCTACGAAGAAGGTAGCTCCTGTTTTGTATGTCTTAAGGATTAGTTACTAGTTGGTAGTTTGACTTAATTTATTGGGGAAATAGATGCAAGTTATTTATGAAAGAGTGTTTTCTTTGGAGTACCGAATCCCATTATGAGACTGTGGATAATACGAACACAACTTAATTGTGAATTGTACCTAATAAGTTGAAGCTACCAAGATACACACACGTAAGAAGAATATATATGAGAAATGTGTAGCAGTTGGGGTTTTTGGGATGGCTGGAATGATACGTCGTAAAGAAGTGGAGAGAGTTTAGTTAGAAGGAGATTATTTTTAGGAAGATGCTTATTTCCAATCAGGCCAACAACGAAGTCATTAGAAATGGTACTAATCATGTAATTCTAAAAGTATTAAGTTCAATTTATTTTGAGATGGGGAGATGGCCACTTGTTGTGTTGGTCAGTACGAGGAACAAGAACAATTGGGAATAATGAAGTGGAGTTTTTTAAAGGAGTACCTGGAGGTTCAAGTTTGTATTCAGTATTTATGGAAGTTCATTTCATCTGAACAAACTAGAAGAGTTGCATCCTACTTGGCCACTTGGCTGGATTTTGTGTGTTCATTAAGAGACTGTCGTAAATTGTGGGGAATAAGACTGTTCAATCAAATGGACGTTGAAGGAGAATGCGAGTGTGAGTCATGAATGAATGGGGAGATGGTTTACATGTTTAATTAGGTATGTTGGGACAGGAAATGCTTCTCTGTGGATGAGAAGTGCATTGAGAGATTCGATGGGTTGGGTGCCAGATGGATTGCAGATTGGGCGAGGAGGATGTGAAGTGAAAGGTCTGAGGTTGTGGATGAGACTCCACGACTTGAGAGAGGTCGGAAGACATACGGGCGATAGGCAAGGTCGGATGAACGTCTTCCGTTCTTCACCAGCTGACATTTAAGATGTGTGGTGAGGAGAGGTTGTGATTCTTAGCAAAAAATCAAAGTGTTGATGACTATCTTGTGTAAGGACAAAGAAGTAGCGGGCCTTTTCCTACATGGGCCCTGAGAAAGGCCTGAGGAGAGCCGGAAGTTGAAATGGAGAGAGCAGACTCACTCATTAGGGAGTACTGATGTCTGTTGTAGGACACAGGATGAGAGATTAATGCAGTCCAAAAAGTAGAGAGGAACTTCCGGTGACCTGTTTAAGGGTTCATTCATTCGCTCTTGGGTTTAATAAGGTACTAATGACATGTATCCATCTGACACTGAGGGAGATAAGAATTAACTCGGTCCGTGGGAAAGCGTTTTAGCGGGTCAGAGTAATAAAAGTGCTTTCTTTACTTTTTCAAGTCCCCCTCATAGTTGAGGGCCCATGGGAGGAATGACTAATTGGATGGAAATTGGATCATTTGTAAGTGTAGCTCAGTGTGCAATATGGGAATGCAGGTGGATCGTTGCTAAATGTGTATCTGTTGAATATATTGGATCCACTGGGAAAGTTTTAGGAGATTGTAGATTGTGTGGATTCCGGCGAGGGTTGTTTGTTGTTGAGGAGGGTTTATAGGAAGTTGTAGGAAAATACCTAATTGACAGTGTGACCGGTGCTTTGTGGATGAGTTTGCTTATTTCTGGGCTACTGTTTGACTATGAGGGGAATCAATTAATTCAGGATTTGTTTTAGGGTCGTATCTCTTACGAATCTTTGAGGAAGATGTTGTCCGGATCTCTTGAAGTTTGAGAGAGAAGGACGTGATGAGAATTCGATACCCGTGAAAGACATTTGTCGAATGAACAGTCCCTTGTTGGATGTTATGACACCGAGCAAGTGTGACGGGACAAAGATTTTTTGGACCCACAAGTTTCTTCTCTACTTTGTCATGATTTTTTTATATTCTCTCGTAATTTCGTATGGAGCTGTGTGTCATTTGCCATCCAACTTTCAATCATCATCGATCAAGTTTCTATTGTTTTATTTTGTTGTGTGTGGAGAATATAAGGTTACGGGAAGAACTCTAAATGGAAAGAGATGGTATTGATGATACTGAGTACATACAGACTGACTCATCACATTTATTGGTGCTTTCATCAAAACCTCTGAAGTACAAAAGACCTGAGAGAGAAGGTTATTTTACGAGTAAACGAAAATCAGTTAGTACAAACGGTGTGTGTAGCTTCTGTTTGGATGATTAAAAATGATCAAGTTCTACCCTTTCTACCTGGAAGAGTCATTAAAAAAGTCACAGGGTGGGTTGTGTATTGGTTAGGGATGTTGTACAGGCAGTGATAATCAGAAAAAGACAAAAAACACACTAACCTTGGCCATATGTTGCACTAGGTCAGATTAATGTCAGTTTCTCTCCTACGCCCTCAACTAGTGTTTCTTACTGTGGGAATCCAAGTGAACCGGAAAAAGCTGCTTTATATTAACTGCAGACTTAAGCTTGGGATTTGGGTGGGGTGTGCGTAGTTTAGCAGTAGGGATGATGGTTATTTGGTAGTGCACTAAAGTTATCTGGATGAAATCAAAGTATCCAGTAGAGGAACGGATGTATGGTGCAGGCAGACAAGCATTTCCCTATTCAATTATGGCAATTTGGGAAAGTCTGATAAGCTTAAAGTGACTGCAAATATTTGATGCGTCCGCTAGGTTTGTTTGCAAAATCGTGTAGAACTACAACTGGGAAATGGAAGTGATCTCGAGATAAAAGCCAAATATTGCAGGAGAAGGGAGCAGCAAACAAGATCATAAATCTATTGGCAATGCAACAAGTAGTTTGTTGGTGGAATTGATGAAAGTACATCTTAAGAGCAGCCAGATTATAACCCTTGTGGTCTTTTATTACAAGCTTTGGTTTCAGGTGGAGTTTTGGGCTTCTTAAAAGAAGGATTATTATTATTGCTGGTCATATCTAATCAAATGGGTTTGGATAGTTTCAATAGGTTCGATAGATCCCAAGGAGAAGGGCATTTGTAAATCAAAGTATATATAGGGAAAGGGTATTTTTAACTACGAAAAATATGTGTGTGAGGGTGTATCTTCTTATCTAATCTCTGGTGAAGTGGTTTTGTGCACAGTAGCAGGAACTAACAATAGTTTAGGCAGTAACCATGTCAAGATGGGAAAGATACGATGAATATAGCCGATAGCCACAAGAAAAAGTTGTTCGTTTTGTGTGTTGCATGAGACTGATTTTTGTTTCTCGTCATCTTGAACAAATAATCCGAAGCTGTTTCCACTTTATTAAGGTTTGATAATAATTCTTTTATTTGTGAGATAAGGAAGAAGAAATGTGAGACGTGTTTTAATGCGTAGCACGATTTATGAATCTTCTTTAGTAAGGAGATGCTTTTAATGGGGGTTTGAAGTTTGTTGGAGTCTACATAACAAATATTGTTCGTTCTAATGGGTTTGAGAGGGGTGAGAGAGGACTTTTGGAGTAATTTAGTAATGGATCTTCTTGACTAAGGACCAAGATGAGGTAGAGGGTGAGATGCAAGAAGTTGGCCGTAGGACTTTCTTTGGTGTCAGAGACATTACACATAATGGTAATTAGGGTGTCTTAAGTTACTATTGCACCTTATGTTGGAGGAAATGAGTGAAATCTGTTGCGTTTTTGGGTATTCTGACTTCTGAGAAGAGATTTGGGTTAGTTGGTCATCTAACTGATGGTTAATTTGTGTGTTAATCAATGAGTGATAAGGTTGGATGGATAAAGTATGAAGGAAGGTGGATATTAAGTGATTTCCAGCAGTTGGCAGAGGTTGTGTAATAATTACTAGGAAATGCAAGGTACCTCTGGAAGAAAGGGAAACGCGGGTAGAAGAATCTTTATTCACTTGACAAAAGAATGGCTTAAAGGGAGACTTTCAGATTTCGAAAGCTGAGCAGATTGAAGACGTCCTTGTTTTCTTTGCAGCTGGCTACATTACGAAAGACCTTGATGGCACGGGAAGGACAGGTGGTGATGATGTTGGGCCCTTCCTTGTCCTTATTTACTCCTTCGTGTATTAGCAGTCAGTTCTTTCTTCGTGTGTACAAAGTACCCTTTCGTTTCTCCGTTTTAGAAGTTGGCGACCGAGTTTCACACATGTTTCAGAATTCTGGTTTATTTCCATATGCCTTTTCCGAAGGTACTTGAGATTATGATTGGTTGGAATGACTCTTGCGGAGGTCAGCCGTTAGGTTTACTAGGAAGTAAGAAGATGTGCTAAAAGAGATTGCGAAATAACTGGAAGGAAGGTTAGTTAAAGTTTTGGCAAAGATTTGGGGGAAGGTGAGCTCTGTGACTTAGTTGTGTGATGCACCCTGTGAGGAAGTTGTTAGCTTCGGTCCTTCTGGAGTGGTTGAGATGAGCTCATTCCAGAGGATTCAATCAAGGGACCTCGGAAGAAATGATCTTTTTAGTGTGTTTAGCAGTCAGTAAAACGATGCCACATCCACGTCAACCACACCAAGGGTCTCTCTCTGAGGGCAATAATGATCAAAAGATTTTAGAGCACAGCAGCTGCCTCTGTCTATTGTGTAATTTAAGAAAGTTTAAAGACGAATAAGGCTTGGGTGAGTGTCTTGGGATGTAGTTTTTAAGAGACCTTGGTAAGGGTCCCTAGTACCTTTGATCCCGCCAAAACGTCTTGACCCTTAAAGGGTCTGTGTGTCTCAGGTAGATTTGGTGATCTAAATGGGAACAATGGAGAGGGGTGAACACACATAGGCACGGTCCAAGTGTATCGGGTGGTTTTAGAGATGAGCCAGACGAAGAGGAACCTGAGTAATAATTTGGTCCGTTTTTCAAGGCTTTTTTCACAACTCCTTCGTACTACACACACACCAGTCTTCCGTTTGAATCGGCTACTGATGATCTTCATCTTGGAAGGAACATCTGCCATGGGACTCATCACATCCGTTTCACAGGTTTAATCTTCACGTAGGGTTTATTTTTTGAAGGGATCATCTTCTCTGGAAAAGAAATCTGGTGAAACAAAAAGTATCGATGGAACAGGAAATCATTAAAAAGTAGTTGTGCCTTTTCCATCTTCCGTTGAGGTGAGCAGCAGAGGAGCTTGTGGTGATCATGTTAGCAATGAATGATTGAGAATGAATGAAAAGATGGGAAATAATTAACAATAAACCGGACAGTTTTTAACAAACGATAATATGTAGATTGCAGAATTTATATCATTAAGTGGATTCACACATTCATCGTACAATTAAACAGTTTTGAGAGGAGGCTAGGATTACTACATAAACTACACGAAATGTATGTGATACCATTAAGTGTGTGCTAAATGTTAAGATCTAAAGACAAAGAGTAATGTTAAGGATTAAAGGTGAATGTGCAGGTGTGTAGTGGACTGACTGTGTACATTTACATGAGTGGACTAGTTGATACGTAAAGAAATATATATTGTACGTGTCATGCAGTCATAAAGATGGTAATTGGTAGATGTGTGGTACTTGAACAATAAAGTGGTTCGTACAAGTTGAAACATTTAGCATTTCAAAGGAAGAGACACTTATTCGCTAACAAAATGTTGAACGTGTAGAGAGATTTACTGCTGAGGATAGTAAAGCGATTTGGGGATTAGTGGAAGGGAGTTTTACAACGTAATTACTCAAGCTAAATGAAGATTCGAAAGCTAATCTGACGGTGCGTAGTTAAATCATAAATCACGAGAGAGGAAACTTTGTAATAAAAGTTGGATGTGGGACAGGTTTCAGAAGGTTTTTGCAATGAAGGGTCAGGTTTTTGTTGGAAGTTTAAGAGATTAAAGATGCTTAAGGGGGAAGAATTTTGCAAGTAAGTCAGGGTGAGATGATACGGAAATGGAGAGTTAGTAGAGACGGTAGTTGAGATGCTGGGAATTCCTTCTGGATGTTAATGAGGATGTTACTTTCTTGATCTTGATCGAGCAATTCGAACTCTTCGATGAGCTGGACAATACTCTGCGTATTCTTCCCATGTGCACCCAGCCGTGTTGCAGCATTCGTCTGTGATTGATTTATTCTCACGTTTCCTCCTGGAAAAGTGGATTAGTTAGAGGAAGGTTGTTTAATTTGTTTGCAGAGGATTAAGTGTGATGAAGGAGGAGGAGGAGGGTGGAAGGTGAGATGAGGAACATTAGTTGAACCTCTTCGTTTTACTTACCGGACAACATATCCACTCCAAGGTTTTATTACAGTATTAGCCATGGACTTCCGGATGAAAACTCCGAGAGGGTCGGATGACACTTTCTTGTCAAGTCGATAAATGTCCTTTTGACATGCCCAATCCATGTGAGTCAGCAGTTGATCGCGACAACGGGCGTGTTTCTCTAAATGCCATGCCGATTTCCATTCATCTTCGTTTCTGTTTGTGAAGGGGTAAAGAAATCTTAGTTTTTAGGCGTTTAAGGTTTGGAAGAAGGTGTACAGGTTTTCACATGGAACGTTTGTTAGAGATTTGGTGTGGTAAAAGTAAGTTTACATAAAACTACCTACCTGTACATGAAACATGGTTCAAGCGATTAAGTAGGGTTGCATATATATCCTCCGGGTAGTTTATTTAAACAGGAAAGTGTACACAGGGAGTCAATGAAAATGTAAGAAAAATTTCGTGTAATGTGGGAAACCTTTGAAGGTGAAAATTCTGAGAAACCTGACCTCTGAGTCAGTTTGGTTTTGTAAAAAGGGAATCTGTGAAACAGGATGATGAAGTTCATTGACAAAGATTTGTGGAAGACACAGTTGATGTTGTGAATGGAAGAACAAGTCAAAATGCACGTGTATCCCTACCTTCTTCGCATCTTATTCTTTATTCATGCAATATAAGAAATTCCTTGGACCGATTCATTCAAAAGAAACTTTGTGACTTTGTGTTCTCCTCGTCCCTCTGAAAGTTCATCTTTGGAAAAAGTAGCCTTTGTTCATTGGGAGTTTACAGCATTATTTATGAGAATGGAGAGGACACTTTTTATTCAATATTCTTGTTTTGTGGAAACCTGTTGGGAACTTGGGATTCCAAGATGATGCTGTGCTATAGAGAATGCAAGTGAATAGGACTTTTGGTTGTGATAATTCACTGGAGAAGGTTGTAAGTAGTAATAAAAGTGAGTTTTGGATGGAGTATTGAGTATGCAATTAAATGTAGTTGGATAAAGCGTATATAGCTCAAGGGAGAGTGTGTATGTACTTTGTAGTAAACTCACTTGTCCGTGGGTCACTTGATTTAATTGGGTGAGACGACCTACATTACATATGTGTATACGTAAAAGACTGAGAGTCATTAGAGGTGATTGTGAATATGTGGAGGAAAGTGGTGAGGATTTTAATTTAAGGAGAAAAGTTGATTTAAGGGAAAGAAGAGCCCCCAAGGAGAAACTAAGAAGTCATGTCCACACACACACCGGAGGATTAAAAGTCTCTCTGGGTGGATGGATATAATGAAAAGTGATGGGGAGGTGGGGAAGAAAGGGTTGAAAGATGCAGTTCATGTTTTTGTGTATGGGAATCTCTCTCTGCTCGTGACTTGGGACGTCTGGAGAACAAAAACGTGGAGGAGGAAATGATGTTGTACAATGTGGAGATGATCTTGTGATGACTGTGAAATGATTACGCATACATGAAGAGATTGCTCGGTGATTGTGTAATACGAAGAAGGGTTGTGTTGTGTGTGTCTGGGAGGGGTGCCTTATTATTACACACGGGCAGTGTTGGTGGGTCCTTGTTCTTTTGGGTTTTCTGGTGCCTTGTGAAGATTCTACTCAGTCTGAAGGCACCTCACGAAACTGTCTTAAAAAGTCTTTCATCAGAATTTGATAATCAGAACCCTTTGAAATGGATCGTTCTCACGAAGCGATTACCACCTTTATGGTTGGGTGGGTTGGTATTTGGAAAAAATGTGTGATGGGAATATTGGATGATGGTTTACGTGAAACACCGTGTAAAAGTGTGAGACAAACCTTAATTGGAAGATTTTCTGCAACTCTGCTTCTCGTTCGGTTGAATGCCCAAGAACTGGAGGCATTATTGTGAGGGAGATCAGAGTTAGGATGATAATGTAGCTCATACAGAACGTCCTTGTGGGGGTGACTTGCTCCTTGGACATTCCTTACATAAGCAAATCTTAGTGGAGGAGAAATAAGTATTAAGAAGGGAGGGTTGAGGAGAGAGACTTACCAGTTGCAGAAGGCCTAATGAAATCTTACGGGTAAGAAAAGACTAAGAGGTATACAGATACTCGTGGTTATCCTGTTTTGAATCTTTAAGTTATCATTTTCATAAGAGGACAAATCAAGTGATTGGTTCCAAACTCCAAAATAATTTCCAGGAATACAAGGGATGTCTGACCTGTGTGTGAGGTTACCTTGAGATATCGTTGCACTTGGTACAAACTGAAACAAACTAAAGACTGGTTGGTATGTCACATAATTCTACAGCTGAACCTTATCCAACCAAAGTCAGAATGAAACTGGACAACTTTCTTTATCATCATGTCCGTCTAAGTTCCACAGGAAAAAGTAATTTAACTGTGTTGAACTGCGGAGGCAGAAGATTCGTCATCACCTCCCATTACACAAACTCCTTGGCTATTAAACAACCCCCACAAGTTTCCATCACACGTGAGGTAATGTCCTAAAAAGTCATTATTCCCATCGCACCATTCTACAACAGCGACACATCCATCTACTTTCACCTTTCAATCGTCAGACGTCACAGAAAAGATGTGTCACTGTTCTTCCGGATCCCCCCAGAGATCCGCCAGTAAGTTTCCACACACATACGTGTACACTCCCATATAATCACATAATATTTACACAAGGTGGTTTTTTCTTTACTTTTCTTTGAAAGTATTCGTGACAGTAGAAAAGTTAATTAGGTTTCACAGGGAAGAAGGAAATATTTATGTTTAAAGGAATGATTCTTTGGAAAACAAGGACATTACTAGTTTTCCTCATCCCACGCGTACCTTGTGAGGGGTTTATTTAATCCAAAAAGGGTAGGAATGCTAAACTCAGAAACATTAAGTGTGGGGATGTAAATGCATACAAAAGTGCATGAAACTGTGGGGACGCTGTGTGAGGAAGTGTGGAGGTGGCGCCACCTAGCGGGAAAAGAGTGAACTCGGTGGAGCAGGGCGGGGGAGAGTGACGAGTGAAGAGGAGGAGGTGGTGAACGACGTCGTCGACGTTTGTTGTTGTTCTCTCCTCAGCTGACGAGAACAACACGCAGACAAAGAAGAAGAGTTCTCGCAACGCAGTTAACAACTCGCAGTTTAGGCATCGCATCCTTTTCGCTCGATTTGCCACTAGAATTTTATATTTTTATAGAAACTTTTATAGTTTTTAGTTTTTAGTCCCTGGTACGCTTTTATAGGACGAGGAGACTTAAGTAGTTTTGTGTGAGGGGAAGAACGTAAAGTCTATAGAGAAGATTTGAGGATTTCGTGTGGAAGACAGAGGATCATCAGGAAGACAAAGGGGGAATAAAAAAAACGGGTGTGGAGGAGTTAAGCGGTTTGAAAATTGTTGTTGGTGCTTTGGAACTGAAGAAGAGAGCAAATGGTAAGTTTTTGAGATGTTAAGGTTTGTTAGAAGAGGTTGGATGGGAATTAAGAAATGTTTTTTGTGTTGTGTAGTGACGTAGAAGGTGGATGGAATAATATGGGATCATCTTATGATAAGCAGATAACCAATATTCGGTTTAATCAAGATAAGAGTAAGTTGTTGAGGGGATTTTGGGGATGATTAAGGATTTAGTTGAATTGGAAAGTGGGTTTGTAAATATGGATGAGATGTTAATTGGATTTTTGTTGTTTGTAGGTTGCTTTATATGTTGTATGGAAAATGGACTAAGGATTTATTATGTTGATCCGTTAGTGGAGAAAGTTCACTATGGTAAGTTTGGATGGATGGAATAATTGGAGTGTGTTTGTGGGGGAGAGATTGGATTGGGAATTATAATGGTGTGGTTTGTTGTTTAGACGAGACAAGTATTGGGAGTGTGGGGTCGTGCGAGATGGTGTATAGATGCAACCTATTTGCCATTGTGAGTGGGGGGAACCGGCCGAAATATGCGGATAATTCGGTGTTGGTGTATGACGATGTGAAGAAGCGGTCCGTCCTTGAGTTCACTTTCAACCAACAAGTGCTGGCCGTGCGATGCCGAAGGGATAGATTAGTCGCTGTTCTTAAAACTCGCATTCACATTTTCTCTTTCCCCACCAATCCGCAAAAACTTTTTACAATCGAAACTCGACCAAATCCACTGGGACTCTGTGAGTTGTCTCCAGGCAGACTGAATTTACTTGTCTTCCCAGGTTCTAAGATGGGATCGCTCCAGATTATGGTGAGTTGACTAGAGGAGTAATAAGGAATTGGTGGACTAATTGGAGTAACTTTGTGTTTAATATTGCAGAACTTGGATACTGCGGAGGCTTCAGTGTCAAGCACACCTTCAACTATAAATGCTCATCAAGGCGAATTGGCGTGCATAGCTATTGATCAGATGGGACAACTTGTCGCCACAGCTTCGGATAAAGGAACGCTCATTCGGGTGTGGGATACGAAGAAACGTACTCTTCTCACGGAACTACGACGCGGATCGGATCCCGCAACGGTCCACTGCATCAATTTTAGTTTGGATTCTGATTTCCTATGTTGTTCTAGTGATAAAGGAACTATCCATATATTCGCTCTTAAGGATTCCCATTTAAATCGCAGATCTACGTGAGTTAACCATCCATGGGTAACTTTAGTCGCGTCCTTTGTGTGTTGTACTAACTTCTGGGTTTTGTATTAGGTTTTCAAGAATGGGATTCCTCGGTAACTACGTTGAGTCGCAGTGGGCTCTCGCCAATTTCACAGTTCCACCTGAATGTGCCTGTGTATGTGCGTTCGCATCTAATAGCTCTGTTGTCGGTGAGTAGACACTTAAGTTGTGTTGTTTCATTTAAAATGTAAGAAACCTGACTTAGTTTCACTGTTCTTAGCGATTTGTATGGACGGAACATTTCACAAATACGTTTTCAGTTCGGACGGCCATTGCAGTCGTCAGTCTTACGATGTCTTTCTTGAAGTATGCAGTGACGAGAACTTTTGATAATTCATTTTTATTTGAATAAACGCATTAAATCGAGATACCGTATGATTCCAGAAAAACGTCCTTTTTAATTGGTTTTATGAAATTATTGGCTGTCAGTTGTGTGTGACCATCCATGCCAGAGTTTATCGTTTTCTGTTTAATGCGCGTCGTGATCTGAATGCATATGACAAAGTGAATGAGTTGTACAGCAAAAAGTTACAACGGAATGAAGAAACGTAGAAAAATGAGGTGAAGGCTGAATATAAATTATATTCATTATTGAGGAACACTTTTGTGCTTAAAAATACTTACACACTAATTAAAGCTAAGAAGATTTGTTCATTTAATAGTAACAAAAGAATAGAAAAGTGTAAAGTTGGTTGTTACAAGACTTAAATAGTAAATGATTTTATATTGTAGTTTCAAGTCCAACTTTAGGCTTCAGTATTTCCACAGCAGAAACAGAATGCTTGTTCCGTTGAACAGTTTGAAGTAGTTTTTTGAAATCGTTGAGAGAGGTCCTTGGGGTTGGACCTAAGTTGAGACTGCCAGGACTAGGTTCAGCTAAAGACATACAACTTCTTCTGTAAGTTGTAACTGGAGTACTGGAGCTAATACCTCCAGTAGTGCCCCAGTTGTTTCCATTTGTTGTACCCTTTGAAGGTTCATGATGGTACAAGGTAACTCTACTACTGTTAGTCGAATAGCTACCTCCATATCCATTAGTATAACTACCCACACTACTACTAATTCTACTACCATAGTCACTTTGATTCAAGGCACCGGTGGTGGTTGGAAATATTTTTCTTCCTGAACTAGAAAAGTTTCGAAGAGGAGGTGGAGGAGGAGGGAGAGATGATGAGGTTCCCATGGAAACCGCAGATTGGTTAGCTCGAAGGCTGTGGTACGCAGGACTACTTCTGCCAAAGTCGTTGGTCATGGGAGATGAGGTTGTACCGTTATCATGAATTGTTTTCGAAGAACTGGCAGGATTTGGGTGAAATATCGTCGAATGATTAATCACATTGGCACTTCTTTTAACGGGTGTGGAGGACCACATAGGGTTAGGTGGATGAGTCATCTGCTGTTGCGTTTGATGAAGTTTAGGGAATCCTATTGGAATCGTTGTTGTACTTGATTGATAACTCTTTTCTGATGATTGAGGACTTATTTTCCCAGAGAGAGAGCTTTCGGGTCTGCCATTATTAGTCTGAGGTGGACTGGTGGTTCCTGTAATAAGACTGGGTTTTGTAGGCGTGAGATTCCTTGTAGTTGAATTAGGTTGAATGTTAAACTTCTTCCTAAATCGGTAAATCTCCTTAGCAATGTCATCCATGGTTGGCGGAGACTCTGATGGAAACGGGATCATACATAATTTAATCAATTTGAAAGAATAAACGACTCTAAAAACGAGGACAGTTTCACAAGTGGTAAAAATGTGTTACAGGATGACTCAAGAAGAGGTTTAGGTGATTGTGGTGAATCTCTGGCAATGAAAATGCTTCACACATCCTTTGTGAATAAAGCCGTAAAACCAAACAACTCTAAGATTAATGGATGAGTGCAAGTTGACAAGTTATACGTGCTTATGGCTGTGTGGTGGTTTAGAAAGAAGTGGTTGTGGCATTAAACATCTTAAATCATACGACAGGTGTGGTTTTTAAATGTAAAAGTGTAATGAATGAAAAGTGT
>JAQGAB010000006.1:0-98571 GCA_034696565.1 Isotomurus graminis
AACACTCATACGAATTACAAATCATCACATATGTATACTTTCACCAGAGGCTACCAAATGTTGTACCAGCCATGGCATTTTTATCCACAACTAAACCTGATTATACTAATACATTCACGTTCATTTGAACGAGGTCTTTTGACTAAACACGAGTGAAATATAAAGACCTTGTAGGAAATGATTTCATTACGGCGAGAGTTCAATCGGGACTAGAAAAGTGGCTGGTTATGTGATTATGGGTATTCATAACTGACGCATGAAATGAAGGTGTATGGATTCCTGAGAGAGATTTATTGACTGCGGTTAATGTCAATCGATTACTCAAAGCACACAGAAGCTTTAGTACGAGTGAAAAGCGTGATTGTTGTCATGTGGGAATGAAAGAAAAAGCACAAAGTTAGTTGGATATGCGATTAGTTAGTGGTGCAAAGAGTGATGATGGTTGGCACATGGTCTATGCAGCTATGTGGCGTATAGTTGGATGGAGAGATGCCACAGGAGAATACCAATTGTACATTGAAGTCCGCTTGTTCAGGGAAACTTGTGAGTGAAAATTCAACGAATGAATATTTAACGCGAACTCATATCCTTTCTTGCTTAGCATACAATAATGAGAACAATATTTTTGTGAAGAGAAGAAAGGGCATGACTATATGTAATGAGTATACGTAGCCGAACAGGAAATGCTTGGGAGATCGAAAGATGAGGAGTTAGGCTGTAGGTGGAAAAGTGGTGTGTATTTAAAGTGTGTATATATGAAAAGGATGAGGGGATTTGAAGGTTTGGACCAACAACCACCTCGAAACATCATGTATACCTATCATTAATTCAGTATCATCTGTAATGAGAGAGAGAGAGAGTCGCCGGAACGGGATGAGTCTTCGGATGAGTTGATAAAGGAGATCGAGAGGATGAAGTTTTTGGAGGATGGAGAGTAGTGTGGAGAAAGTATGGATAAAATGTGGGAAGAGCTTGATGGTGGTGGTTGTTGAGTAGTGTGTGTGTATATGTGTGTTGGGAATGTGCAGTAATGATGATTTGGAAGAAGGATTTTCCATGAGCCCCGGTGGGTATCCCTTCATCTATTCCAAAGCTCTGTACACGAGGGACGAACAAGAGAAAATGAACGATCCAAACTTGGTTGCAATTAAAAATTCAAAAAATATATACGATCTACTTGTATCGCAAGCCTCCAACCCTTTTCCCAGCGTAGAGAGAGAAGGAGAGTCTCTTCTGGTCGTGTAGTTCAGTGTATCATCATCATCTCACTTGATGGAGAGAGCCTAAGTATCCAGTGGTGGTGGTACTTCGAAGAGTATCTTATCCCCTCAACTCTCACTGACGTCAGGTCTTTTTCATTAATATTCGATGGCCCTCCGGTTGATAATTAGTCGATTTTTATGTCCCTTCTTATCTAATTACTTGGCTTTTTTAGGAAGTGCTGTTCCCTCCAAGAAGACAGGGAAAGTGGTTTCTCCCTCAGAAGTCCACGCGGCTATCTCACTCTCTCCTCCGCTAACTCTTTCGCTTAACCAAGTCTAATTATTATTAGTATTATTACTATCACTAGCCGTCGTCTTCTCCGTCCCTACACACTTCCTGCAACATATCACTTCCAGCACAACCATTCCTTTTCCCTTCACTCCTCTTATCTACAGTTTTTTCTAATTAATTTAAGAGCCAAACTCGAGCCAAAGTAAAACTTTACGAAACCTTCGTAACTTATAGAAATCCTATCTTCTTCTAGAATTTCCAAGTTCCTCACGATCCCAACTTCAAGGCATACCGTAATACCTGAACCTCTTCGGATTGACTTACATGGTTTTTGTGGCTACTTCTTATGTCAACTCGTTTCTCATTTAGAAATTTCTTTCGCTCTACATTCTTCAGTCTAACCAAACAAACCCCAATCAACAAGGAGTGAAATGAGCCTCCCTTTCACCACCACCCTCTCGTCTCCTCACTCACAAACACTTTACCTTCGAGTATCCTTTCATATTAAATTCTTGTATAATCAGTTAAAATTCTCAGGTTCTGCATTCCTTTGGCTTTAAAGTGCTCAACTAGTGCTGAATTATCTTTGAGATTTACTTACATTCAGATATTGAAATACTTCTTCAGAGATCACTCGAAATTACAACTTATCTTAAAACTTTGAAATCCGTTTGAAATGCTATAGGATGATGAATCCGGTAGCTTTCTCTCTGGTGCGGTGGGAAGATAAACTTGGGCCTTGGGCATCGAACATTAGAAAGTATTGCGTGAATATCTCATAATCAGAGCCTGAAGAGAGAAAGGAGTCTCTCTGAGAGAGTGCATCGCATATTGTTGGTTGCAGAAGAAGTGCTGTCATGAAATGCAATAAAATGTACAATAGGGTGACACAAAGTAGAGGATTAGTTGTTAGAAGACGGCGGAGGGGAGAAAGAGCATAATATTTTGAGATGGCATTTTTGTAAAAACCGGTTGCTTATTTATGGGAGTGATTAACTAGTTATTACGAGAGAAAGAAGAGCAGAGAGAAAGCATACGGCGGGTATGGCCGTCTTATTATGCTTAGCTTAGTGTTGGTCTCTCATTACGCGTAAGGGAAGTCAAAATGAGTTGAGTGGGGGTCTGATGGAGGAAATTAGATGAGAAAAAAGCTCTTTCCCTTCTGCCCGCCTGTTTTCTTTTGGATTTATTCGATTGTACTAAAAATTATTGAGAATTGTGGGCTGGATAGAAGTGTTAAAGATAGCGAAGGAAAGACGGCACTCACTGAGTCTTTCCAAGCGCAGCTCTCCTACATGATTTACAGTAAAATTTTGTCTCTTTTCTCATTCCTCGTTAATTTGCTTGAGAGAAAAAGTTGTTTAAAAAGAAAATGAATCACACAAAGCTATTTTTTCAACTTTGAAGAAAAAGAGTTGAGTCGGGTGGGTAATTTTTTGTGTCAGGCAAAACTTCTCCGACCCTGCATATATGACCTAAAGGAGAAGAATTAAGAGAAAGGCCGACGAAAGAAAGAAGAGGTCCTATGCATATGCATACACACACACACACATTCCTTTTTATAGACCAACCAGAGAAGAGGACTTCGGGTGAATGAAGACCTCACTCACTCCCACTTTCCACTCTGCACTAAATGCGATAATTTTCTGATTTATATATTTTTATAGCAGCTTGCGCTGAGAATGCCTGTTTTTTGAGCGGGGATGATGAGAAAGTCTTGGAAGGAGTAATTCGGATGCGCCTTAACTTCCTCCTCCTTCTCTGTCTCCTGCAGGCTTTCACTCCAGACACTGATTTACTCTCAGGATTTGCTTTAATTTCTTTTCTGTTTTTACTACCACCCGCTTTGATCACTTTTTTCTCCCATTTTAATCTGTACTGATCTCTCTTTTGTCTAATTCAATTAGAAATATATGCCTGTCCTTTCTCTCCTCCGACTCTAACTGTTATGATAATAAAGCCCACTGAGGACTCCGCCTTCCATTCCACTTGTCCCATGATACATCACTTACTTCTCGATTCCAACTTTTTTCAATTAATTTGTTTCCATTCCATCCCAATATCACTTTTCTTTCTTTGTGGCTTTCACGTGCTTTCTTGTAAAGGACGGTTGATTACAAAGCTAAGTTTTATCTTCATTCCCATCAATTCAAGTAACTCTCCGTTGCCTTCCAGTTGAACTTACAAAGGCACATTTTAACTCATTGGGAAATGAGATCCGGAGGCAAGATTAGCAAGAGAGACAAGTTGGGAGAAAGCAAAAGCCGCAGAGAATGGGACAGAGGAAGAAACTTTTTATATCATTCGGTTGACGATTCCTTTGGAATTGTTTTGTATACCTCCGATTTGTTGTAAACCAGTAAACAGAAGAGAGAGGAGAGAGACTCGCAGGCAGGGAAAGTGAAAAGTTGTGTGTCTAATTTCATCGGGAGGTGGGGAAGAATATGAGATCAAAATGTCTATAAATCTGCATAAGCACAGGAGAATTTTAAGTTCCGTTGGATGGTTGGGTGAACTTTCACAATGGCCCAAAACCTTTGTGACGGAATCATTCATAGGAGTTGGCCATGAAACGACCTTTATATCAAAAGTTCCTTGTCGGTTTCACTTGAAAGGTTTGAATGAATTTTATCTCGCAAGAATAGATTCGTGTCTTTTTCCTCATGTGGATAAAAATCGTATCATAAAGCAAGAATAAGCCAAATGCCCCTCAGGTTTGTCCCCACACACTTTCTCCGCGGAACAGCAGACCACACAAACTTTCCTTCAACACGATTCTTATTGACTGCAGTAGTGAAAGTCGAAGAGTGATTTCTCCACTAGGGTGGTGGAAACGCAGAGTGAAATAGCCCGTCACATCCCATCACATCAAGTGAAACACTGTGAGGTGGTAGAAGGGAAAGATTCGATAAGTAAAGCACGCTTACCTCCTTGTCGTGATCGTTTGGAAAGCCTAGATTGATGTAGATATACGTGTTGAGCAGTGAGTTTTTGATGAGCTTACATAAAGTATTAGGTGGCTTTAGGAGGTAGTGGTGGAATTGCGGCGTGAATATTAGGGCAAACACATAACAATACAGGGGAAAGAACGGTTCGGTGTAGTTCGGAGTATCATATCTGCTGGAGATGTCTACTTGTCAAATATTCATGACAGCTGATTAGACAAAAAACCCAAGGGGGCTTGGTTCCTCTATTTGATTGACAGCTAACCTGGGACCTCCTGACATCCCAATATACCCCTGTAGCTTTGTACTAAAAGAGATGAAGAAGGTTCCTTTCTTGAGTACCAGTAGACACCTATGAAGCTCCAGCATCCTTACACATACACACATGCACTTCTTTATCATCGAGCCTTCTTCTTCCTGACTGACATGATTCCTTTCATCCAAAGGTTATCCCTTGTCCATAAAAATATACTGGAGAACAAGAAGGACTTGACATTTTCCATCAAAGTAGTCTCCACCCACATCATTCCTTCCAAAATAGGGACCTCGATCTTATACCGCAGGAATTATTCGATCGTGCTTGATTAGTCTGGTTATTAATATCAATCAAAAAGATGAGATCGAGGATGCGGAAGGCACAAGAATGTCTTTCCACTGGAACCTGTTTTCTCCCTTCCATTTTTGTCCTCGTATCTCACCCATTGCCACGTATTGATGTCTATCATTTCTACGTGAATCTCATCTCCACATGAATTATTCATATATGACAATATACGCGTGTGGTCTGGTCCACGACATTGCTGGAAGTCCGTCTTTTATCGAATGACAATTATAACTTTACACAACTTGTTCCTCCTTCTTACTATCCATAAAAACACTAGGCTTTGAAGCATTGCTGATCGAATTCTGGGTATTTATGCAGGCTTTTAAAATCCTGTACATTTCTTGGAACCAAAGATGTGGAAAGAGTGTTCAACATTCTTCTATTAATTTAATGAATGAATAGCCAAAATACCATAGCTAGTGTGTCGGCATTACTACTCGGAATAAAGTTTATTTCACTTGGTTTTTAAGTCCTCATTCAGACATATGTTTCTGGAAACTATGATCAAAAGCGATGTGAGAGTGAGATACTTAATATGAATGCTTAAGTTGCTTGTAAACGCATAAAACTGCATTGCTCCAATGCAAGGAGATATGTGTTCATTTGAGTCAGGAGAAGGAAGAGGTCGCAAGATGTCTTTTACTGCACATCTGATCTGAACTTTCAAAGTTGAAACTATTCAAAGATTCCCATGTGTATATGGGACTTTCCACACAATCCCAACATCCCATTGCAGTAGTAACGCAATATTGGAAATGACTTTTAATGGTTAAATCATTCTCCACCCAAAATGTCACTTGTACTTCCACTTATTCGTTCAACGGGAGTATTTGAACCACCAGTAAATACCAAAATGCTTTGATGTGTCGCACGAATGAAACCCAGTAAATAAATCACCGAGACCAAATACTTCAAAGAAGTGTAGAGATAGTGAAGTGTGATCAAGTGGGTGAGTAGTGAAATCAGGAAAAATATTTGTATAATCTCTGTCACTCCTAACGTAACTAGGAATCATTATAACGACTGTGTATTTCATGGGACTGAAGCTATAATGCTATAAAATATCCAAGTTATTTTTAGTTTCCATTAGGAAATACGGATGTTCCATTGATATATTTGCTCCGTTGGAGGAGTACAATAGTCACGGAGAGTATGTGTGTGTATATAGTAAGCTTGATGCAGGTCGAGTCGATGTGTCTAGCTAATCCTTGGGGAATGAGGGCTGGAGTGAAACAAAAGGATTAGAGAAAAGGGTTACGTGCGATTTTGATCTGCGAATTAATTTCTCAAGAAAGGAAGGAGAATCCAGAGAATTTTGAGTTTCGTAGAGGAGATAGATGTCAGAGATAGTTGTGATTCCTTCTGATCTCTTCTTTTGATTCAAACAAATGTATAGAAAAAGAATTCTTTTGATGTTTTCTCCTCAAAAACGAACCAGCGAATCCTTTTACATTTCACAACAAACAGACATTTTGATTGCTCTGAAATTTGTATTTCCTGAAAGCTCCCGTCTCTTCAATCCACTTGTTTTCTTGGATCTTTTTCCTCTCCTTTCCTTTAAAATCTAATGACTGTAATTAAAACTAAATTCAGTGTTCCCCTGCACTTCTCTTGGTAAATAGTGGCATAATAAATGCTTCTCTCTGCTAAGATGAGGATGTGTACTGTCAGGTATGGTATAGGACCTTCATCATACATCTCATGTACTTTCCATCTCATCCAATTCAATCCGAGAACCCTCGTCTCTCTTTCTCTCTCCTCAGCCACTACTAATCCTAAGTGCTTTGCAATACTTAACACACCTCTGCACACAACCTGCACCACTGCTCTTTTCTCAGAAATAAATACGAGTATTAAATGATCACAGTTTCATTTTCGGATCTTGATCCTATCTGCCTCCACAGTTGTTCTCATTTCAATCAAATTAAGTTCAAGTACAGAAGCAGCCAATATTACTGCGTGTTTGTCTTGTACACAAAAATATCTTTTATTCCCAAGACTTATTACCGAGTAGCAAAGATGTATTGAGTGGGACAGCAGTTTCTTTGTACGCCTGATTTATGCACGGTCAATGCATTTTATGGCCTCCTTAACTCGTTGCCAAGAAATCTTGTTGGTTTACGTGCAAAGTATTCAATGTGAAATTGTTCAGACAAAAATAATTGATGTGCTTGCGTATTGAAATCCTCCTATTGGGTACTTCTGCATATCCTACGTAGTTAGGTGACATCCCAACCAATCTAATTTGACAGGTGACAAGCCTGCTTGCCGTATTGAACTGTGAGTACTCTTCTTCTACCTCATCCTCGAGTACAAGACAAAGTATAACTAATGTGATCGTTGTCATTTCTGTGTACTCTATAGTAACAAACATATATAAAATGTCGTAATGAGATGTCCCTGGCCGATAGATCGAAGTATCAGATAACCATGAGTTGTCTGACGTCCCCACATGCCCTATCAGAGTCTGTGAGATTACTTTGAAAGAAAAATGAGCATGATGCTCGGGAATTCCTTGTTGGTGGCGTTGTAATTGTTATTGTTTAGAGAAAAGGATTGAGATTTTTGACAAAGATTTGACAAAACAATTCTAGTTATTTCTTTGGAGGAAAGTACGAGGAACTGTGTGGATTTCCTTTAAATTCTTAAGATATATAGGTGATTTCTCCACACTCGAAGGAAGCGTATGTACAACTCCACCCAGTATACACATTGAGTAGAGAAAGTTATTTCTTTGACTTCTTAAGAAGGAAAGAAAGACATGGAAGGCCGTTGAGTGGTAGTAACATCCAAAGTAGTTGGGCCATAAGTTAGGAGGATTAGAAGCGTGTAAATGGACAAAAGGTATCTATCATTGTTTAGCAGGATAGTGACTGTATTCTATTTGAGATTCGAAATATACGCAATTTTGTGTAATGTTTCAGTAGTGTACACAACTGATGCTGACTTTGATATTCTCCGAGTAAAATGGTGGTAGTGACATTAATGGCTTTAAGACGAAGGAGTCTATGGTTTATGAAGTACAATGGGTGTTTGTGTGGGGAATGTTGAGATGAGAGTAAACGGAGAAATAAATTGGGAAGGAGCAAGTAAGCAGGATTGACTGTAAGCAATGGGTAAAAGTAAAAGAAAGGAAGTGGCAAGAAGTGATAGGCAAAGAGTATTCTGTGAGAGTACAAATCGTCATGAAACATATAAGGGAGGACGCATAATACACAACAGATAGTGAAGTAAAAGTCGATAGTGTTTCCGAAATAGTCGAATGCTTTTAAAAGAAAAGGGAACCATTAATGGGCCCAACCGCGGATGAGAGAAAGAAAGATCTTTCCAAAAGAAATATACACCTTTTGCTTTTCCTTTCCCGATTGTAAATCTATCAGCTTTCGGAGTCAGCAGTGAAAAGCTAAGCTTCACATTCAAAGTGATGATAGCATTAGTCGTATTCTCCGCGTACACGAAAGAGTATTTATCCCATATGCAATATTACCAAGAAAGAGAGAGTCACACACACACAACAAGCTCAGAGTGGGGTGTAACTATTTCATTATTTCCGACTGGATTTCAAGTAAACAGTAGAAAGACTGAATGGATGGGGAAGAATGGCTTAGTGAGTAAAGTGTAAGATGTAAGAAGCATTGTGAAGTGAGTCGAGTGAGTATATATACACTAAGTAAGGCCGGATGCAGAGTCGATCTTCGAGTTTCAAATCACAAATCCTTCCAAATCGACGACAGTATTATAATGATTTATCAAAACTTTCTTTCAGTCTTTTATTTCCTTTCGTCTCATGGCAATAATATTATAGGGAGAAGATATTATTGAAATCCGACTACACACCACCAAACCAACCAAACATTCACAGCTATTTCGTCCTTCTTCCATCAAAAGAAAAAGGGATTATATTGCCCTTTCCGTTTCAGAGTTTTTTTTTGTTTAACTCACAAACGCATATCGAGGTTCTTTTGCCTTGCAACAACCCAGCAGCAGTAGTGGTTTACTCACTAAAGCTGAGACTTATTTCCAAATGCTCATATCCCAACCGAAGAGGAGTTTTAAAAAATGTACTATGTAATCCTGATAAATAGGTTGACATCAATTTTTTGTATTTTCTCAGCTTCAACTGCTCTTCATGCATCTTTACAGATGAAAAGAGAAAAAGGAAATAATAATGCTTATTCTGCGGGCTCTGATGCACTCGTGCACTTTACAACTCTCTACACTACATATTTACTATGTGTCCTCTCCACCAACTTATACATGTAAAAACTGCATGCATATAAAATGCGTGCATTCAATAATTTTAAACAATACACACACATACAGATTTATATACATCTTGGTTTAATATTTTGTATCCTGCATCTATGCAACCATCAAAGCAAATCTACAAAAAATATTCAATGGTCTTTCTATTAGTTGTCCTCTCTTCTGTTTTGACTATCGATTTCACACTTTTTACGTCTCCTAAACAACCCTTTTTGATCCGATTCTGCCTTTAAAGACTCAACTACCCCCACTGATTCTTCTTGTCTCATCTCTGTCAGAAGGTACCCCTAAGTTCCATCATTCAAGAGAGGAAGACCACCATAATAGTTGTAAAAATACAGTCCTCCTTCTCATCCACCACGTAGGATCATTTTTCCCTCATCCTTGAAAATTGATTGTCATTTCTATATTCAGAAATCATGAACGCGAATTTACTTTATACTTTACATCCCTTACACATAGACATATATATTTCTTGGTCTTACAATGATCGTAAAAAGAACCAAACACACACAAATATTCATTGCCTTCATTTCTTACACAAAACTTACAATAAAAGACGATCGCAACTTGAAGTACAAAGAACCTACTTGCTCATTTCGCAGCAGAATCACTTCATCTTCAACTAAGAATGATTAAAAGAATCGTCAAGCATATTGAAATGAAATACTAGTGATGCAGTACACAATGTAATATCTTGCTTTTGTATGTCGAACGAAATAACTTTGAAGTGCCTATATCCTATCTAATGCAGGTTTAGGAGTTTAGATACGGATAAAGTATAACTCTCTCTGATGTAAATTACTCTCCCAGTTATGCATTGGTCAGAACCAAGACTCATCAGGGAATCCAACGAAAGAGGCAAGAAGTGAATAAAGAAGACTGCTCTGTTTGATTTATTGTAAGATTAATTAAATGGGATTAGCAGTCAAAGGATAAAAAATTTTGTGAGTAGTAAGGCTTATATACACTTCGTAAGGTGTGTACTCATCTGCACTGCATGTATGAGCCTATATAGACTCTGCAATGTATATAATTATAATGTTAGTTGGTGCAATAGAATATGTGATTAGTCTCAAACAAGGGGATAAATTCGCAAGCCAATGACACAAACTTCGGGCTACTTTACATAAAAGAATACGAAGTCCTTTAACATTTTAGTACGATCTATTACACATTTGTATTGACAGTAAATTTATCGATTGGGTTGTGAGTTTTGAATCTCATTTGATCCCATACTTAATAATCCTGAAACATTTGTGAAATTGTGTGATGACTATTTGAATAGGAAATGTTTTAGATTTTATGAAACTGATGATTTTAAATGGCAAAATGAAGGGAATCGTATGGGGAAAATAAGGTGTTCATCGGATGATGATACGGGTAGGTGGGAAAATGTAGGAGGATTGGGCTGATGTGTTTTTTATCAGCGGCGACATCCCGCAGAGTTGACCCTTGTCATGGATCCTTTTTTCCTAGATGCATCTCCCTCCTCTGTATCAGCTTACAAAAGTACGGCATTCCAACATTCATTTGACAGATTTATCGCCACTGATTAACAATACAGATTGTGTTTTTTTAAAATAAATCCCCATTGATTTATTTCGTATAAAACATTTTTCTCTCTCTCTCTCACTACTTCTTCCATGTCCGTGGTGTTCACATATGACCATAAAGACCAATGACCATATTCTTCCACTTATTTTACAAGTCTACTTATCCATTTTTAAGCCTCTTTGTCCATCTAATAGATTCTCAATGCAAGCAGCACTACTCCGTAGACTCTCGTATTATAATAATAATAATATTATGCTCTAACTGCTCGCCTCTGCTTTATCTCATTTCGATTATTCATGCCACTTCGCCTATAAATTTTGTTCTTCCTTCACCGTCAGATTTGTTCATTTCCTCAAATTCCGACAGCTCTTTGCTTTATAAGTACACTTACGCACACTCACTAGAATTGGGTTCCAAAAAGTTAACTCTCTCCCGGATCATCTCACTTGCCTTCTCGTCTCCACATTCATCTTCACCTGTGACAATGACTCAAATGATGTAACACACACTAAATACCAAAAAAATCTACATAAACTATCCATCCCTTCTCCCATATTTGTATTTGTTTCCATTATTACTTACACTCCCAAATTTCAATCGTCAAACCTTCGACTATCTATCACCTGTCATCAATTACACACCACTTGTGACCAGAGTCACAGTAATTGAGAAAATGTGTCTTACACACTCTCCCCATTTTGAGACAAGAGATTCCTACCCTTACTGTACGTACATTGGGTTTTAGTGCTTTACCACCTCCATGCGTCATTAGAGCCATTACGAAATTACGATAGGAATGTCAAGTTATTGATTCCTCATGCCCCCATCACACATACATTATCTCTCTCGCTCAACCACTAGAGATCCGGTTGCTGGCAAATGAATGAGCTGAGGTGTCATGAGGTGGAAAGGTGTAGTAGTAATTCCAGTATACACTGCCTCATATTATGTTCGTGAAGATGTTCTTCACGTCTTACAAGGCAAGCGTTGCGTCGCACCTCAAGTAAAAAAATGACTGTGTCAAGAAGCTGGTTTAGATGGGTTGCATTGCAAAGTGGTGTATGAAGAAATTGAGAGATAAATATTGAGTGTGAGATTGAGAGGTTGATGGGAATCTTCAGACAGAATACGATGGAAGGTGTTAATGAAATCCTGACTGGTTTCTTACGAAGAATCGATGGCTACGAATTGCGGGTGGGCTTAGAAGAGGGCAATGCATCGGAATCTATATAGCATTATTTGAAACGTGATAAGTGATGGGTTGTTGGGCCTGTTGATTGGCCCGATGGACAGAATAAACAAATGAGTCGTATCAGGAGGTCGTGAGGCGGTGACGCGTGTCACACTTGTTCCTCTTTGGTTTTTTACAGCCTTGGGGTCACACAATAGATTATTATAAGGTAGGTTGTCAATTGTGTCTTGGTTTCCTGTCTCCTCCAAGAGACAAATCTCATCCATTATTGAATCCAATGGATGAAATAAGGACAATAGGTGAAGAAGAAGAAGGGTTTGGTTTCATCCATTCTGATCATTCTCCCTTCCTCGATTGTCTTTTTCATGGAAGAAAGAAGATCATCGAGACGATTTGGCTTTTATAGTTTAGCATGTCTTGTACTCTTTCGTCGTGGTGGTGTAAAAGAGAAGTGGTGGTGGTGGTGGTGTGCTTTGCTTGCTGATTGCTGATAGGGTTGGAAAAAGAGAAAGAAAAAGAGACGCCTACGTGTTGAACTTGTCGATTAATCTGCTGATCTCTTTCCTACCTTTTCATTGACTCATGAATGTCATGAATCATGCTCTCTTCACTCCTTCAATCGCATTCCACCCGCTATGGATTTTACTTGTTGCACATTCCATTCCGACTCCCTACTTTTTGTTTACTCAATCTAATGAAATTACATGACTTACAATTTTTTTCATTCTCTATTAGAATATCATCATCGGGTGAATTATGCGACTCATTTTTTCTCATTGAATCCTTCTCATACATTCACTACATTTTATTGAAGACTAATCGTCTTGCACATATCTATATGCCCCAACTTAATCGAGATTCTTGAGCATATGTACATTATTAACTCCAGTCTAAAATTACCCAACGATTTAAATCATTGGCGTCAGTAATTTATAAGCAATTAATGATCATTATATTATCTCTCTTATGAGCCGATCATTTTGTCTCACGATACATTGACTATAGATGATCTCAAGACAGAGCAAAGGGAATACTATCAAACAATAAGTGCATTATCATCCTGAATGAAACCGTATTACGCTCTTACATTATCACCGAGATAATCACAACCTTTCAGTGCGAGCGAGTGAAGATACATCAATTAGAAATCCCTTTCTTGCTTATTTTTTGCTCACTTTAATGAAATACGCGACCCTAAAAAGTCTAACCGTGAACCGATATTTCACAATGTACATTTAATCGTAAATTTTCAATGTGATTTGCAATAGATATTTTACCCGTTGTGTCTACCAAAGTCCACCATGGCATTTGGTAACATTGACTCTCTCACTAACATCAAGAGTGATTTTTTTGTTTTGCGGTAACTTGAGAGTACTCTTTTCTTCTTAATGGGAAAACATACAATATTAGGTTACCTTTTGACAATCTCACAAATACGGTGTGTATCTATTTATACTGACCGGGTATTGTTCAAAATGCGTTGAGCTGTCGATTGAAGTGCCATCAGAGTTATTGGGAATAATACATCACAGTTCCATTTAGAAGGGAAGAAGGTATCCTCCATACCAGGATAGTGGCGCATAAAAGATATCGAAACATATCGATGGAAATTCACCCCTCTCAAAAGGTAAAAAGGATGGCACTTTGAGCCACAAGTTTAGAAGTGTACTTTAATACTTGTTGACTGAACTGACAACATCGCTGGGTTTGGGATATAATAGTTCGTAATTTAATCCTCGGATGATGACGAAGTTGAAAAGATGATGAAAGTGGCTGAGTACAAAAATCGTGAAAGAGTTTGTCGTGCAAGGCTTTTAGGTTTGAGGAATGGGTATATAGTTTCACAATGATTCGTAGAAGGAGTCGTGAATATTATTGAACGGTGTGTTTGACAAGGATATAGTAAAATGGGTGTAATTCCAATAGAATTGTCACAACTGGAATCCAAGAACCTTTTTATACTCGCGTATCATCAGATATCCATGAATCAGTGTGATTTGTGGGGTTTTTCGTCTTCAGATTTAGAAGGGATGATTTCATTTTATATATTGTCTCGTATGTCGAAGTCATCTCACAGTAGTTTTGAAGTTATGAGGATAAGGTCAAACAATAATTTTGGTGGACGGATTTCCTTTCTTGAGACTGTCCGTTTAAATATAATGCTTCCCATTGAAGAAGAAGATTTAGTTGGTATTGGATCAGGAGGATGTAATAAATGATGAGATTCACGGTAATGGAAAAATGTAGGGTAGGAGGAAAAATGTGAGAGAACGTATGCCCATAAATCGAGATAAGATTGATAAGGTTTAGGATGGAGATAAGTGGGGATGTGTTTCCTCTTGAAAGCGCCGATACTTGTAATCCATCGGAATGAAGAACAAATGGAAAGACTGATTGACCAGAAATCGATTTGGACTGACGTAACACTTTATGGAGATGGGAAGGACAGGAGATTCCATACTCAATACCTGAGTTCCTTCGTTTCTTACTTTTAGTTGTCAAGTGACATTTTTTAACAAGATGGAGAGATTGTTACGATCCAAGATTGCTGAACCCCCTTCAGTTGATTTATATATTTAGAAATAAAACATTTTAGACCTTAATCTTAGTTTTTCATCGAGACAGATGTCTACTTTAACTTTATTGTTATTGAGCAACCAAAAACCTATGAAATGCACATATTTGTTTGGACTCTTACCTCCTTCCTATTCTAATGGGTTTTCCTCAAATGAAAAATAAAGAAAATTATTGCTATCGTCTGGAGATATGAAATGAATAAAACAGAGGAATTAACTGGACAGGATGAGAATAGGAGACGAGAACAATTAAAGAGATCTTTGTCTCCTTCCTTCGACTCATGGCACACTCACATACACACAGATATATTCACGTAGGAACAATTATCAGTACCTAGAAGAAGGTATCTGTGATTGCATAACACCGAATTATTACGTAAAGGACCACAAGAAGTCAATGCCAAGTATTCTCGTGAGATTCAAGAGAGTCTCTTTCCTCCTTCCGTCGTCGTTTAGTGGTGGTCGGAACAACAGGTTTCTGTCCAAAACGACCTCGATTGCTTTGGCTTCCTCAATAAGATTCTATCCAGTTATTATTGCCTCACTACCTTACAAATAGATTTCATCCTCCTATCAGACTCTCTCACTCTTATCTACAACAACTACAAGCTGGGACAGCTATTAGAAACTTGAACTTACATGATCCTCTACCCTTTGATTACCATCATGGAAAATAAACAATAAAGTGTCCTCTCTAAAAATACACTATTATTTTATTAAATTACAGGCAGTCTTAGAAAGATCTTATCAATCTCTTGATGTGTTCATGATTCAAATAATGAAAGCAATGCTACAAATAGTTTTATGTTCTTCGTAAATTTCTCTAAACATCTAACCCAAGGTTCTGAAGGATTTCGTAATTGTATTGAGTATTGATTCCCTTGTCGCCGAGTGACTTTTGCTACCTTCAGTATACATATTCACCTTTATTTGTACGTGTAACGTGTACAAAAATCATTTCCACGACTCATGATCATGTAAAGATAATCTGTAGGGTGGTTCCTTAGGGTAGAGATGATTGTCGATCGTGGAGATGTGGACAGAAATCACACGTAACGTCTGCCATCAAATCTTACAGCTTCAAGTTATAATGACACGTTCGTGAGGTTAGGAACCACACAGCACACAGCAACCTACCATCACCAACCCTTCAATACTCAGCCATCCGTTGAAATCAGAAATTATCGATGATATGCAATAATAATATATATACGCATTCCAGCCACCTCACCCTATAAAAATGCCGTAAACCCAAATCCACACGGTAAAAGATGGAAAATTCAACCTTAAAAAGTTCTTTAATATCTTGCCATCCGATTGTCGATTAGGAAAGGGTAATAGCTGTAATGATTTGTCCTAGAGACCTCATCCCTTTCATCTTTTACCCATCATCCTTCTTCGAAACCATATAGTCATCCAGTCAGCCACGAGTCACCAGGGTCAATAATTGATGGGTTGATATTGATAATTTGACCCTCAATACGTCCACTTAATGACCTTCTATTATCCATGGTTGCATCATTTCTTCATTTTGCACAAGCCGCATTGCACCCACTACATAATCTTTTATACCACTCAACATCTGGAAAAAATGACTGACACGTCCCACCAGATAGTCTCATCGAAGACAAAATTTCCCTTTGTGGTCAAGCAATAAATTGATCTTCTAAATGGTGAGAGAACAAAATGTGAGGCTTGTTATTCTAAACTTCTAAATTGTAATATGTGGTGCTGGATAAAAGTTTTAAAGGAATAGAATGATGGAAGAGTCAAACCGCACGAATCTATTCATGCGTACACAATGATTGCTCCTCGGCTACCTTTGGCTGTAATTTTGTGTGGTTGATAAGAAAGGAGATTTCGTTTCAATAAAAAGCAATACACAGTTCGACAATACTGAAAGTGAATTGACTGGAGAAAAGCAATAAGCAGACAAAAGAACAGTTTTTGCCCCAATCATCACTGGACTTTTTGCTTCATTCAGCGATCCGTATTTTTGAACATCCGTGCATAACAAATGCAATTTCCTATCAATTACCGATTGGGTTTGGGGGAGGCTGAATGTTCTTTGTTTCACACCACTTGAACACAGTCTTATTACGTTAGTCATTCTTTGAAACCAATTGTATGCATCACGCCCTGTCTTATAAGGTGGATTGGTGTGACGAGATCACGTCCTAAGGCTTTATTGCTTTTGTGGCACGCATTTAGCCACTCCGTTAAGCGTAATACACTGTCAAATATCAGTTCATCAGTTTCACAATGTATTTTTATTCCCTTACAGGACGGAGATGAGAACTTTTTCGTAGATGGGACACTTCTGAACATCCACAGTTTTGCTGACACTTCGCGTCCTTCACACTTCAGGCCTTTTACATGCACTTATTCTCTATAGTTTGAACTCCAACATCTCTGTAAGTCCTATTTCATTCATAAATGTATTTATGCGTGTGCTTATTACATTATATGGGCTTAAGAGTATTGGAATCTTCGAGCGGTGAAAAAGGTCAGCATTTAATAAGAAGTCGGGTTAAATAAATTTCCCTCCTACGTACGGATTGAGTTAAGATTAGGTACGAGGAGGCTTTGATATCTTGGACATGAAGACTACATATAAATTTATTGAAGAGATCTGAGGAGTAAAGGAGAATTCGGGGTTAAACGTGGTTTAGTGTTTCAGGGCAAACTTCACATTGAGAAGGGCATGCAGGGAAAGTGGTGCTGATAATTAAAGCGACGCAGTGAGGGAGTAAGGAATAGATAGTGCCAGCATAAAAGAGAACTGGACTATCGGGTGATTCTTGTTATTGCGGGATGAGTTTTTAGCTGGAAGGGAGAAGATTTCTTTGGACAGAGAAAGCAGTGGAGAAAGATATGCAGAGGCAGAAAGAGGGAGATTAGAGATAGCTAAAAATCATGGACGAATGAATTTGAAGACAGAAGTAGAAGAAGAGTCGTGTTGTGGAACTTTTCGTCACATAACGATGCATATGATTGCCTGATTTCAGAGGGAATTGTACAAAATAGATGAAGAGAAAGAGAGAGGGAAAGAACATTAGAGATCCCATGAATATTCATATATTTCCCAAAGTTATACGTGTCCTTTTTCCAAAGACTTTCCTCTTCTACTCAACACAGTCAAAGAGTTGATGATCATCATCGTGAGGTTTTCTGTAGAGACTACACGAGATGCTTTCTCCAGCAACCACCATACAACCATATACCCTTAGAAGTAGTTGAAGTCACTCACCCAGACAAAATTCTCTCTCCCATTTAAGATATTCTCTCATTTCTAATCTTTGATTTCCACGACTTATTTCCACTTAACATGGACTCTGTAATGAAATGAGTGAGCAAAGACATGGTATCTGAAAAAGTGGAAGAAAGAGAGAGAGAAATTCGGCCTATGGGCTTCATTTCATCTCTGTTTACTCCGACGACAACTTCACAGACTTTATTTATTTCCACCACCCTCTTCAACTTTGGTGTCGTCTTGAGACACTGCCTTAGATGAATTGACGGAGATCAAATCGGGAAGAGAGAGAGAGAGAGAGCTCCGAGCTGCATTTATAAATACTTTCGCTCATCACACCGAGAGAACTTATGAGAAAGTAATCCACCCGTCCAAACTATAATGGACATGAGTGGAGGTGTATATAAGAAGCTACATATCTCTTTCTGTCTGTCTCTCTCGGACTAAAGTCAAATACAGAAGGATATCATTCAGATTTGAATAACCCTTCTCCACCACCACCACGACAAACTTTGATTCTTCTCCATAGCTTGCGGCTTCTCTTTCCCATGCTAATGATTGAGGTGTTGTTATAAGAAGGACTTCACTCAAAAACGTAGAATTTCAAAAGTCAAAAAAATTGAACGTAATAAATCATTATCTGGGAAATAATAAGAAGTAACTTCCATTAGTCATTAACTGCATTTTTTGCTCGCTTTCTTTGCTCTGCTGTTGTAAGGAAATAGATTGACTGAGTCTCAAGGATCACTCCAACCTTCCTTGCGGCTCTCTGTCTTAATTCCTAATTCTCTTTTCTGTGACTTTGACTGAACACTTCGTCTACCGTGGAATTATTCGTCGGCTTCTCCAATCTTGTTAAAATGAGAGAATCTATCAATACTTCAGGAAAATTGTTTCTTTAATGTGCACCGAAGTCATTAAGCATAACTCAGAACTTTACATCACAAATATTCTTGATGAGCCCTTCTAACCAACTAGAAGGGTTACACTCACCGATCAGCAGTAGCATTGTTTTCCTTTCTAATGGCACAAAGTAGCAAATGAAATGTCAGTGGTTGTAACAATTGAATATGTCAGTGTAACTAATATCCTTCCATATGTGTGTTCACCTTATCTCCCACACTCGTTCAGATTTATTTTTTTCTTATCTGCATTTCTCCATCAGTATTGCTCATTTCTTTCTCTTATTGCAGTATTTTTCTATAGAAGTGTTTATTAATATTTTATGTCCCATCTTTTGCTTAAAAAATCGCTAGAAATCTGTAGTAAAATATTTGTTACTCTAATCATTCTCTCCACATGCAAAATTCAATGGAGTAGTAGCTACCATTTCATCGTAAAGATAATAAACACGTTGTAGAAAAATTCCACTGTAAATTTATTGGATAACTCACCCGACAACTTGTGAGAAGTAAACTCACAAGAACTCACCAACGAAAAGAACACCTACACCGTACCAATTGGAAAGATATTTCTTGTATGTGTAGTAAGTAGATAGAACAAGATTCCCAAAGAAAGAAATGTGTAGAGTTATCACTCAAAAATGACATCGTTCTCGAAGACGGATTCCCTAAATAAGATGAATGACATGGGCAATTAATTTTTCTTTTTGAGTGTAGCTCAATTTTTCCCCGTTTTTCTTTTTTCTCCACCTCACTTTCTGTTATTGTTATACATATGAAGTAATTTACCCGTCCTCCTGGTACGTTACATGTGTAAGTGATGTGCACGATGTACAAATGTCCAGCACGAAGTAGTCATAACTAACTGCAGAAGAATTTCTTCCGCTTCCACCCATAATGGTTTTCTGTACGAGACTCTCCCTACATTACACACACACACACAAGCTTATATACACTCATGTCTTCCTGAACTATCAATTCCATTTTATGACACTTATCTGCCAACAGTAGCATCGCAGAAGTCCAAGTAGAGTACAAAGTACCAAGACTATGTACTTTCAGATTCTCAGCTTCTTCCAAGTGTCAGCCGTGATGAGACGAGTTCCCACAACCAACCAATGTCTTGTTGCACGTCGATTCTACACTACTGCATGTCATTCACAAGAAAGAATTCGAAATTCTCAGTACACGTCAACATATTACAGTGTCTATTAGTTAGGCTATAGATGAGGGTGATGATGAGACCCAGTCAAAGTGATATCTCATCACCACAGGATGAAAGTAAAAGACGACGGCAGCGTCTTCATCTTCACATGATGAATCTCAAGTTCCCACGGTCCTCCTCTGCCTCCGCCTATTCGTCTTTGCTAATAAACCTAGGAGACATAATTTTTCAGACCGAGAGGACCATATAGCTAATAACGAGTGACGAGTAGTAAGTTACAAGAAACTATGCGTAAGGAGTATAAAAAGAGAGGGTCGCATAGTTGGTTGTTAAACTAATGGCCCGACAGTTGATCGATTCAGATGATACATGCCAAACTCTGTGTGTAGGTAGTTTACTTGTGTGTCTCATTTTTCACCGTTAATTGATACTGCCAATCTCGTTTCGTTCCTGTGCAAAGTATTTTTTCAAAATTAGCCAATTAGTCTCCATCATCTGCCGTTTTGCTAACAAGTACACACTTAAGGTTTGATTTATTATTTGGTACTGATGGGTTCGATTAGGTTGTTTCGATTGGAACACATAAAATGAACACAAAAGAGGAGAGTGGAGTGGAAGGACCCCGTATGATCAGCTAAATCACCCTCCTCCAAATCACAAATGGGTGTTTCACCAAGAATTCGGGAAAGTTTATTCATACAATGATAATAGTGATTCTCTCATCCCTCTTCAATGAATGATTGACAATGGAATTTCCCTATCGAATTAATTCCGAGTCGATCTTTTCCAGTCTTTTCCTCAACTGCTCGCATTATGCCATTCACCATGGTCGTCAGTTCGAGAAAATGATACGGGCTGTTCTGGAACGAAGAAAAGATCATATCTGTTTTTTACTACGTTTGTCCCAGGGAGTAAATACATCTTCGTCTCGTATTAATTTGATCTGTCGCTCATTGTTCCTTTCATGAAGTTACAGACATTCGTTTCATTGAGATGAACAGTGCAAAGTAATCACTTGGAAGAGTCACAGAAAAGTCTGAAGATTTCTCATGCAGCCTACCTACACATATAGAGAGAAAAGAGAGTAGAATGAAAGACGGCCTTTTGTTAATTGGCCCTTTAATAACATTTTATTTAATTACTCTAGCTAGATCCAAATTGATAATTGGTAAGTAGAGAGAAAGTTGGAAAAATTGCGAGAACGGCCGTAAACGAGGAGAGCAGTAAAGAATACGCAATCTTGATTAAATTAGCGCAAGTATAAATGTTTGAACGGGGAAGATGTATCAAGAGCTCTTGGAGGAAAAGGGACGGTTGATAAAACTGGAGGTAGAAAGCGCATAAAATACATCTAAGGATTAAGTATAAAGAGACAGGGAAAGATACCACACAACTGTTGCCAAACACGTAAATCCCTTTGGTTGACTTTCGTTGAGTTTTTAGCTTCTGTTGGACTAATGTGATTTGGGAATTAATTAGTATTAAAGGTTAAGACGAGAGTATCGCTAAGCAAGCATGATATATAAAGACATATAAAGACACGACAGGAAAGTGGATATTGAAGGAGAGGAAAGTGAGCGTTCACAGGAAATGAGAGAGAAAGAATGGCGGAACAAATAATTTGATAAGTAAAAGAAGACGGATATAGAAAGAGTGACGTCTGGGACCCAGCAGGGAAAGAGATTTCAAGGGGTAAAGCACAGAATTGATGAAGTTTTTTAAAACATGAGTGGAGGATGGAGGAATTAGGAATTAAAAGGACGGAAAGAAAGATTGTAATCAAAAGATATATCTTTTTATTTTAATGAATTTTCGCATCATGAACGAAGTAGAAGATATCGCAAGTTCTTTCTAAAGAACACACAGAGAGAGAAAGAGATCCTTCCATCCTTGAGATCAAAAGACACTCTCTCCCTCAGTCACTATTATTTCACTTCCATCCTATATAACTTTCCTTCCACCCATAAAAGAACACTTGCATGTTTACTAAACCCTCCATCTTCACATTCCAACCTTGAGAATTGTACACACCATGAAAAATACAAGGAATAACGTTAGAGAAATTAACCAAGTCACTCTTACAGATAGTTTCTCTCCTTATTCACTACTTTCTCCAACCATCAAATACTCCAACTGGTTTCACAGTTAGAAAAACAAATGCCCAAAATCTGTATAAAAATTTCACCATTTTTTGACAAGCTCTCAGTCGGATCAATTAATTAAGCTTTTGAACTTGTCTGTAGGTGCACGTTTTTTACAGAAAATCCCTTCATACAATCATATGTGTCTTGAGTTGACCCTTGACAGATACTGTGCTTACTGTTGATCACACGTAGATTATGTTGTTAGCGAATGAATGAACTGTCTTGTTGCAGAATAATAATTGCATCAAAATATTATACAGTTTTATCATTAGAGAAATTATCAAGAAAACTTTCATTCTGTTGAGTTTCTATAGTATACTTTTGTGAAGAAGCTGAAAAACACTATAATCACCGTAGTTTTCTGAAGCAATGTTGATTCAAAAGACTTAAAAGTTTCGGTAGTTAGTTTAGTGAGTGTGAGTGTGTGTTTGTTCGCTAAAGAAAATCCGAGCAATCCACAAAGCCCCTCCAAAAGGTTGGGAAAGCTTTTCTGTAGAACAATAGGCAGGAGTAACGTAGCATTAAAGACAAAAAGGAAAGTAAGGATTTTATTAGAAAATCAAAAATGTTACAGGGAAAAGGTGTTAGCTGTGCAAGAAATGTGCTATTATTCTGACTGAGAATTTTAAAAGTTAATAATTGGTGTGTACATTAGTTATTACAAGCGAGTAGAATTACGAGAGGCTTTGATGGTTGTTCATGAAATAAACGACGTCTGAGAAAGAAAGATATAAACGGCTGGTTGTGACGTGAAGTACAGAAGTGAGGTAGAACGGGAGAGATGCCAGACTGAAGATGATAGATGTTATAAAAATGACGAGATGAATTGTGGGTGCAGTAAAAATAGATTATTACTTAGAATCAGAGATTTTGAGGTTGAGTGTATGTTGTGGTGTGTGTGTGTATGTACTGCTGCTCCATGTAGTGAGGTAATTTGTTTGATTGGCTTGTTAGGTTCATTTGTCCTGTGGGACTCAAATAGTGGAATTCAAGTATCGTTCCTTTTTTCTCCCGTAAAAGGCAGGCTAATGATAATTAGTAAGCATTCGTTGATGATGATGCTCGAAAGAACGGCCTGATTCTTTGTTGGCTTCGAAATCAAAAATGGTTCTCAAAAAGATCCCTTAATTGTCCCACCAATAAATATTTATTGCTTTAGTATATTGCAAAGAAGTCTGTAATTTCCTTCTAAGAACACTAAAGAAGATGGAAATGGCTGGGTGGCGGCGACCACTCTATTCCCATGGCTTAAGCATTAGATACATTTTTTCTCATTTCATCTCCAAATAACAGTTTACCATTCACCCCAACTGCTTCTTCTGTGCTAAACCATCTTCATAATCATCAAAGAGCTTTACTGATGGTGGTAGGACCCTCATTTGATCTGCATTCATTTCTTTTGTCCTCCTTTGCCGGCATTATGTAGTTGAACGCTAATGTCATTCATTTGTTCCTCACTTCGTTTCAAGCTCATTTCACCGATTCTCAGATTTAACCAAAACTTACGAATCACGAAGTCACCTTAACAAACTCCAGACTTTAATATTAACTTGTCCACAAATCCAACTCATGGTTCTAATTATTTTTATCCTTCAGAGTTTTTACGTACAGGAAAATTAATACTACAACACAGTCAACGTATGAATAAAAGGCTTCTTTGCATATGCATACACATTCATTTAACTGTCTTCTTTGTCTCTCTGACACTGAAGAACATATGTGTGGACTCAAGAATCCCCTTTACGACATCTGTCTTAATTAACGTTACGAATCAAGCCATCGATATCCTGATAGGCATTAGACATGGGCAGAATTAATTGGAACATGAGTTGCAGAAGGAACAGGCGGCAGGAATATATATAACACTTCTTTATTGATGAATGACTGATCCAGTTGTTACTCAAGATTTCTTGGTGCAATAAGAAGACGGAGGGAGGATTGATTGCCAGTAATGCATCCTCCGGGTCTTCTGTACCAGCAGCACATACGGATCTCATAAAAAAACTGAGGAAAGATCTCTGAGAAAAAGTGTAAGATCGAGAAGTATAAAAGACTGAGTGTATTAAAAAGAAGGGAAGGGTATGCGATGAGCAAAAGAAGTCAATCTACGATGAGAATAAGATGACGTGCTATAGGCAGTAGACGATTTTAATAAGTTGAAAAAGTGAATGATTGCATAGGAAGCCATCATTCACAAACTCTGACATCGCATTTGCTCATTTGTTCGATTCTTCTGGTGGTAGGAAGTTAAAGGACGGATGATGAAAAGAGAGATGGTGAAGAGGTTGCAAAAACCGTATCGGTTGTTATAATAATGATAATAATAATAATGACGACCCGGGGTTGGTATGATTATGTCAAATGGAGTCATTCGTGGGATAATCAAAGAATTTCTTTCATTGATTTGGCCATGTTGTCTCGTCCGTGCATAATTAAAAACATCTTGAAGAGTCTCTCTGTGATGATTATGATGACTATTAGAGGATGATGATGAGAAATCGTATCTCTGTGTGTCACCGCATGAGCATACTCGAGTAATGATGAGTCCCTAACATCTTAGGAGACTCAAGAGAGGAGAAAAAATGTAATTGCTCATAATTGGATCTGTGTAGTAATCATGGACTCTGGCATTTTTGCCCTTTTCCCAATGCCGACACACTCAACACCACTCGTCTTTTACCCTTCCTTCTCTCATCTCCTTTCAACTATCCGGGAATCGGATCTTCACAATTTACAACATCAGATCTGTGTCATTCTTTATGGCATGATGACAGCAACATCTCTCTAAACTCCCTGTGTACAAATCTGTGCAACAATGAAATGAATTTTTCGCTCGTATCATCATTTCCTCTTAAGCCTATTATTAGAATTTGAAAGGGACGGATGATATGACTGCGTCCGTGTATATTGATATTTGAATGTCACTTTATATGACAGAAGAACTCAGTTGCTCTCTTTTTATTTCCTCGAGGATTTCATTGCATTCTTCAGGTTATCGTTCAAGAGATGATAGAGAAATGGAAGGGTTGCTGTTTGTTTTGTGTATGGCAGACCAAAAATTGTAGGCAATTTTGATGCGGCACATAATAATTGTATTCAGGAAAAGTGGTTGTAGATCCTTCAAATGGTTGCCTTGATATTCATCTGATATTAATCCGGTGACATTAGGACGGGACGTTTTTACTACAGGTGGACTTTCTGTAGTACTGTTTTACTAATAGCATACAATAATACCACGTCTCCAGAATTATGGTATGTTGGTCTTCGAGATCGCTGGATGGAACACCCCCGCTGATTATTTTATAACACGTCCAACCGAGGAAATGTGATACGAGTATTTTTACAAAAAGGAGCTAAACCCGAGAAATCTTGACAGCATCTTATTGAACGAAAATCCCTTTATTTCCTATTTCTCTCTCTCGTTTCCTCAACTCGTTTCCATATGATTTGTAAGGTATTTTGGATCTTAGTAGCTCTTTGTAATATGCATTACAGCCTTATAATAACTCTTGATACCCAACCCAACCCTGTCGCAGCTCTCGACGAGACCCTCCACCGTATTCTTGTCCAGTTATCCCATTTCTATCTCTGTGATGAACAACGATAAGACACCCATATACTCTTATTGCATCGGACCATCACACTCGACTGTCCAGTTTGGACCCACAAAAATCTTTAACTCCACTTTCCTCCCTAAAATTCCTATTTCTTGTCTTTTTATTTGCATAAAATTGCACTCGGATTCTTCCTACTTTGATGCATACGCTACATTCTTCCTTGTCCATCCATCGGGCTGACGGTCATGTCCTGAAATCCTCAGTAATCCCTCTCCCTCACTTTCTTCCATTTCCTAGCTATCGGAATTGAACGGATGTTTTCCCTACCCGTCACGCATACTGTCCCATAAGATGAATTGAATGTCAACCACCAATTTCCTTAGTCTGACACATCTTTTTACTTCGAGTGAATCGCAGGAAAGATAACAGTAAAAAGTCGTTCATCAATTCGCGTAAAGAATGACATGCAATGTTGCATTAGTTAGTGTAGCTTCACCAAACACACACTACCGCAAAGCCTAGGCAAATATTCCATTATTTCGTGGGGAAACACCGACAAACCTGTAACTCTCAATAACCCTGGAATAACAATTGTGTGCTCGTTTGAACCCAATCGTCAAATGCACAACGCTCCTCCGTTGACGGCATTAAACAACGAGAATTATGACTCCAATTTCTATACCTAATGTCTCAATGGAACAGAACATTTTTGTTTGATAGGTGATTTGTCATCAACGAGATGGAATTCGGAGGATGCACTGAGAACTAATATTATTTATTTAATGAGAAGCATATCAGGGTTGAAAGAGTCTAATTTGATTCCTAGCTGCCTTGTCTCAACTGTACTGACAATAAAAAGTGATGGTACTCTACGACTCACTTGTACTCTCGGTAGAGATGGTCGAGATGAAACACATAATCTTCACACATTATTTTCGGTATTACAGCCATTAGTATTATTGGAACTAATCGATGAAATATTGGTAGAAATTATGGCTCAGTTGAGACAGCAGGGAGTCAGACCGTTGCATTTCGGATCTTCTCTATCTCTTCTCCGTATATATTATAGTTAATAGTGTTTTTTATCGGACAATGGGAAACTAAAAGCAACAATATGTTTTGTGAGGTAACTCTGTTGAGCAGTAGTAGTCTCTGGTTGTTCAAAGTACAAAAGTGTATGCATACAGTATATAGGAAACAGGTATATGGTGACCATTAAACATCCGTGTCTTTACTTATTGTTAGAATTAATGCTATTCCAAAATCCTCTATAGCTTATTTGGAGAACCCATATGAAGTTAACCTTGCTAATACACTGATAAGTCAGACATAAGCTTGAAATGCACAGTCATGCATAACATCCTCCGTTGGGGTGTCACACACAAAACAACAATTGCATCTCTGTAGCCATTGAAATTATAGGATAATTTCTTCATTGGGTTTTTCTACAGTGTCTTGTCTTAAGGAGTATATATATAGTGATGTCTGAGTTTAGAGGACGGACAATGGGAAAGGAGACTCATTTTTCGTGCTGAAATTGTATTTTGCAAGTCGTAAAGTGAGGGATGTTGTGGTGCAGTTGGGAAAAGAGACCAGAATAAGGAAAGACTCTGAGGAGAGGTAAACTTGGTTATTGACGATTTCGATGAAATTCGCTGTTTTGTTCAAAGTCTCCCTTATTTCTATTTTATGTACTGGTAACCTCATAAATAGACCTGGGATCCCTCTCTTTGCTCCTTCCTAACACGAAGGGAATAAACAGCCAGGCTAAGAAATGAACGTAAAGTGTGTGGTTACTAGTTGATGCGTCTCTACACTCTCTACACACCTACTTACTATCTTATTTCATGTCTTCCCGACCATCTCTCTCTCTACTTCCTCTTCTTCTCTGTTGCTTTCTATCTAAATTGATGTTTTGCTTCTGTCTACTCATCTTGAACCGAAAAGATTCAATTATACATTACATCTTATGATACCGTGTTCTCCCACAAGGAGCAACGTGTGAGAAAGGTATACAAAACCAAATTCATCCCGTCTCTCTCCCTCCCTTTCCCAATACGTCGTGTATTTAATAATGCAGAAACTTCTCTCGGCTGAAGAGATCTCAAGAACACATTGAAACCCTGTTGTGTGTATAATTATTTTCGGAAGGAAAAAATGATTTTGCACTCGTCTTCTTGACTCAAATAAAAGATTAGGGAAAGGGAAAGAATACATTCCTTCATTTTTATTGCATCTACGGCTATAGATGGTAAATGTTCTATCTACAATCCAGTCGAGGAGTATGGATAGGAATATTACTACTTAATACTTGGATATTACACCACCATCCATATCTACACCAAATCCATTGGAGGAGGAATAGCGAAACCAATGCAATAAGAATTCCCCATTTATGTATCGCCACTTTCTTATTGTATTCCATCCTCGTAGTGTGTACAATTTAGGAGAGAGGAAAAAATACGAATATATATTCATAAAAGTTGAAAATATCTTGTTGGTTCAACTTGACACATTAATCTTGTGCATCAGAACTTGTCCAGATCCTCGCTTTCTTCCATGCATCATTCATTTCACCATGATTTATTTCTTTTACCATTTCCCAACCAACAACCAAACAAACTTAAATTTGGTTAGCTTGTTTGCTCCCACTAACCATCTCTCTTTTACCTCTTGGCTTATTTGCTCTATCTATCTGGTGTTCCTCCTTCCCTTCACCCTTCAACAATCACTTCTACCTACCTACATCATTTCACCTACACTGTCTCACAGCTTTTCTCCGTCAGATACATTCATCATCTCCACCCGTCTTTGTCAAATATGAAAAATCTTATATACCAATGCAATTATGTGGATTGATAAGTTCGAACACTTACCCCGAGTAAACTCATTTCGAACGTGACAATGATAAGAACCTATATATGAACTTATTTATAGTTCCTTGCATTAATTAAATTGAATCTCCATGTTTGGAATCATGGCATCAAAGCTAATGCAATATATGCTGCTCATTAAAGTATGAGTGACGACTATCTATAACGCAGGCTGAGGAATCTCCAGTGAGATGAATTTTATTAGTTCTCATGCAACATTAACCTCTGCTTGTCGGTAAGAAGACTGAAGGCACAAAAGACTTTTTACTTGTTTTACAATCCTATTAAAAGTAAGAACGAGGGTATTGAATGGTAATCGGTAAGAAAAAAGTGTCAAAAGTGAAAGCATATTTTACCCCAACATTCTGTGAAGTTTTAAGAGTAAATAAGACAAAAGACGTTAAAGTGCTATCTCAGGTTTGAAAGGAACAATAAGTTTGATAAAGTACGAGGAAAAGTTTGGGTGAAGGCAAATGGTACGGCAATTTTATGCAGCGTGTGTGTATATGGGTTGGTAAAGAATTTAATAAATGGATGTGAAAAGTCGGTAAAATGAAGGTAGAACGGAATATCGTAATAAAGTTTTGTGTGAAAGAGAATTGGATTCATTTTGGTGGAATAAAGAGTGGAAGTGAGGATTTAGAGAGTAGAAAAGGCAACAAAAATACGGAAAGCTGTGTGTATTCCACCACCTTCCACTATCAGTAGATCTCTTGTTGATGATGGCAATAGCAATAGAGAAACGATGAGCACGGAATAGAGTGATTGCGAAGAAGGAAGGAGGAAATGTTCTTATTAAAGCATTATTTGATGATCGTATTTGAGGACTCATAAAATGAGAGATATTTTGAGGGAAATAATATCCCCAGTCGTTTGATTTTTTCTCGTCTGCTTCTTTGAACAAGCCGTGAGATGTGTTTTACACTTGGGGAGAAGAATCTTTCCTATAAGTCTGTCTATATACGTGTCTGCTAATGACAAACAAAGAAAGCAAGAGTGATACTATAATGACAGGAGGATCGACAGGATCCACGTAATATTGGGCTGGAAGGATATTGTCACTCAAAAGTGGGATAAGGTGGGTAAATGCCGTGTGGCGTGTATGTGTGTGTGTAGTAGTTGAGGGAGTTAAACCATCTGAGAATAGTAAGCCAATAATGCAGGTATGGGCACAACAATTCGAACCACAGAGGTCATAAAAGTGTGGGCAAGAAAATACTAAAGTTAGGAAAAACTTAAATCCCTGAGCTATTAGTCCGGTCACTTTAGTAATGCCTTCGACTTCTTCCCTTCTCTCTTTCTTATTGCTGGAGCATAAGGGGAGCAATAGAGAAGGTCTGCTGGACTTGTGTTAAGTCTCCGGGATGGACTCGTTTTATCGGACACCACAGACCCATATTTGCCATTTCCTCTCTTTCTTCCTCTCCCGATATCTTTTTTGATTCTGAGAGAAACATCTTAATTCGCTGCTACCAACCACACTCACGTCATTTCTCTTCATGGTAAATCAATGTTTATATGACGTAAGTACCGTAACTCCGTCTTCTAAATCGTTGTTCTCCTCCCCTCCAATATTGGCCATTAATTAGTTGAGTGTTGATAGGTGAACTCATAAAAACAGACCTCTAAGTAACTTTCGCCAGTGGAATCTGAGCCCACATTTTATATATTAAGTAATAAACGCACACTTTCCCATCTCCACTTTCTCCTCACTCACTTCCTATACACACAATAAGTCGGCCCTTGAGGACGAAACCACCGTACGTACAGCTTTGAATTACACACGCCAAAAGAAACAGATTTTTTAAATAAATCAATCTAACGTACATTTGACACAGTGTTGCACTTGAATGTCCTCCGATGAGTATAGACAATATCGTCTCGCTTGGCCCTTCCATTCCCAGACCTTTAGGACACTGCATTATGGCTCATATCTCCATTAGAAGATGATAAAATGCTCAGAGAGTTGCTGCTGGTCTACTTCAGTGTCCACCCATTCAATCCTCCTTGAGCGTAACTTATGCTGGGATCTCACCCCTCACCACCAGGTCACTTTTGGTCATTCTCCGTACAAATAAATTCTTCCTTAAGAACCTACTTGGTGTGAAAAATGCTTGCAGCCAAATGATCATAAAAATAAACCATCGCAATGAGATTGTTCACTAAGCTCAGACCAAACTACTTTCTCTTTGGTCACTCCAACCCAACTCCGCACAACAACAACTTCAACCAAAAAACTGCTTTCTTTTGCTAAAACACCAACTCGAGTTTTGTTTGTGACTCTTTCAAAATGCAAATCGATGTGGGGATACAACAACGCAAACACTCGGGAAAAACTTAACTCTTATACACATCAACTATTCTTCTCAACTCAACCCAACATTTTTACATTCCACACTCCTCATAGTCTCTCCCGGAGTAAAAGTAGATCATAACTTTTCTTTTTCGACTTCCTTGAAGAAATACATTAATTATTATCTCAGACTTTTCTCTCGGTGTTGAGGGAGATTTCACTGCACACCACTACCCGTTAGTTCAAGTAGTATAGGGTGTAGTGTGGGCTCACTAACAAAGTAGGGGACATCTCATAACTCGTAATTATGTTATGGAGAATATCTCCAAGTTTTTGTCCAAATAAATGTCTATATCTCATCTCATTAATGTTCCCATCGAAAAATTATTGTCTTCGTTCATCCTTCACCATATACACACGCTTTGCCAGAAGCATAAACCCTTAAATTACAGATTGGGTTCTCTTCCCCATCCCGGATTAATTGGAGGGAGCGAGAAGTACACAGGCGAATGAAGCTTTCACTCCTTTCTCGAGAATTTTAAAGGAAGCAGGAAGTCTGAGATCTTTCTAATATTTTTAATATTTGCAAATTGGTCGAGTACTACTTTCCATTAGAAAAATTATTTAAGGCCCAAAGCAGGATCAAACTGTGTGGTATTCAATGATGATGATCATAACAAAAAGATATAAAATACACTGTTGGATGAAAAAATTGTAGGAAAAAAAGACTTGAGTGTGAAGAATAAGAGATGGGGGAGAGTTAAACAGAATTATTGTAATGGAATAGATACCCTCAAGCCAATTATCATTTTTGAGAAATTGTAGCACGCTCATCTATCTTCGAATTGAGACTTTGATACTGTAAAAGAGTATATGACAAAAGAGACTGATCCAATATATTTCCGGTGTGAGAGTATAAGCTTATTGTGTTCTTTATCGGTGGTGGTGTGCTTTTATCCCCGTTCATTCTTTTAGATTCCTCCACACCCTTTCTGTAAAAAGTCTGTGAAATACTTTAAGATAATTGGTGTACAACGACAGATAAAATTTGACGTGGAATGTGTAGGCAGACTGGTCGTCGGACGGAGAGAGCGTGTGAAGTTTTATGGAAAGGGTGCTTATATATTATAGTGTCAATGCGAGCAAGTTTTGGGTATGAACGCATGAAGTGTGGAACAATGGGAAGGTGATAAGTTGCTTAAATCATACAAAACACTGTTTTGCATAAATTTCATGGCCGTCATTTCACAAGCATGGTGTATCGACAGATGGATAGGTACTTTGTATTAATTTGACTTGACTAAGATTTAATGATGCTTGAACTGTCAAACACGTCTCTAACGTCTTCTGTACAACAATTATTAAGTATTCCTCGTCATTGTGCTCTGACGCCAAGTGCGATGCAGCTGGTAGAAATCTGAAATATTACTTGTGATATTTATTGTAAATAAGTATAACTATGCGTTGAATGAAAGGATGTTGATTGTAATGGTGGCTGTTTGTGCAAAGGTCTGTGAGTATGCGTCTTGTCTACAAATGAGATAATTTTTCGAGTAGATTTGATGTGTTCTCGTATCTCTGTGATAGATTTGGGTTCTAATTTTTCAACAATTGTGGAGGTTCCTCACTCCAAGATGCATTCAATCGTGGGTTAACAGTCAACATTTAACTGCTAATGGTTATAGCCTACGTGTAGAAAAGTTAGAGTGGAAATAAATATAATTATCATACATGGTAAAGGTGGTGGAGACTTTGTGTCATTCAGAGTTTTTTGGGTATAGAGACTAAAATGAATCCATTAAAATTCGACGGCTGTCGATAAAAAATGCTGTGACTGGTGTGTTGCACCAGAATGAAACTTAATACAAATGGGATTACCTGAAACTAGGAAAAGGTGCTTGCTTGGAGCTTACAAATCCTGAGGTCAAATTTTTTAGATCCTAGGTGTGAATTAACCTCTAGCTCGGAAATGACGAACCACCTTGCATCACATTTTTAATCTATCACTTGGCAAGAAATCCTGTGTTAATACTTTTAAAGGGTACACGGAGGTAGTTATGTAGTGGTAGAAACAGTAGGACAACCTTCTGAGCCTCTCTACCAATTCATATGCATCCACCCTCACAGAGTCTCAAACCGAGTATAACGCCGTTTACGTGATTATTGCTTTTCGCCTTTGAGTCATTTTGGTAAAAAGTGTTATTAAAATTCAACCCTCATCTTGTCAGTATAGCCAGAGAACTTACAAAAACTTAGATTTCCATCCCATCTATATTTTACAGCATTTCAAAGAATGAAATGAAATTAATAGCCGACAGCAATTGTAAACAGTAAGCTTGGCTTAAGCATACAATGGAAAACTTAAGATGGGGAAAAATTCCTCAGCCTTTTTTAACTCTCTCGCGATGAGTCTACAATCCCATATGCATTTTAGATTTTCATCCCATTTCATCGTTTCCTTCGATTCTATGGCATTTTAAATTGTTATTGCCCAAGAAAAGAAACCTCCAATTCTTCTTTTTTAATTATATCTTGCTTTAATATATCCCACTGTTGTCAATCAGCCCTACACACAGTCAAAAAATCCCGAGAAACATTTTGTTTCTCCTGCTTCGACTTATAAGCTATTTCCAGACTCCATTTATGGTAACACCTCTCATGTTCCGATAGTTGTGGCTTACAACACATTTCCAATCAACATGACACACATAATCTAAACGAAAGATTGTAAGCATCAAGCAAAATACAGTCTCCAGTAAATATGCAAATCACAATTGAAACTAAAAAAACCATAGGAAACATTTACAGCCTACCTATTTTATAAATAACAAGACCACTGAAGGCTCGCATTTGTATATTTACTATTGTAAAATAAAAACGAGAGAGATCGCATTCAAACGGTGATTAAAGAATTGGTCTGGATACAAGCGACAGAAATGAGTAGAGAGGAAATGAATTATAGATCAGTGGAAAATGACTGCTCGATTATTTAATATGCAAAGATTGAGTACAAAGGAAGGAAGTATACGTAGAAGAGGGATTGAAAGAGTTGTATTCGAGTAATAAATGATTTGTATGCTCACAATAGCCACATCGGCTTAACGGAGAAATTCTTTCAATGGATAAATTATGTACGGCAGGAAGCAGAATTGGGGGAGAAACAAGGCAGTCACATGAAAACTCAGGATTAGAATCTGAGTGTAGTTTACCAGTATGGGAGTACGTACAACAGTCCAGCAAGTATTCTCCAACAAGTCCGTGGGAGAGTAAGAAATCTCCGATATCAATCAAAAGTTAAGAATAGAAATAGAAACAGATTCGGGTTATATATTGCATGAAATCTTTAAATAGGTCTCGTACTATTTGTAATGATAATGATAAATAAATGATTTGAATGTGAGTGAAGGAGCTTCTTGCATTTAGAGTGAGATTTGCATATATGGATGTGAGAGTGTGTGATTGGGAGAACCCTTCGTCCCTCACACACTCAATCTCTCCGAATGAATGAATGAATGCACGGACTCTCTTAGCTCACTATTTATTATGCAGATGAAACTATAAATTCTGATTATTTATTCCGTTGCATTGTAATGAGAATTAATAAAATAGTTCCTTTCAGATATCGTATTATAGGTGATCGTTAATCGCCAACAAAGACATTGAGAGCTTAGTAGATGAATGAGCAAATATATACGTCTTTCCCTAGAGAAGAATACTAATTGAACAACCACTATCGAAAATATGTAGAGTAAAACTTGACAAGAAAGGAACCTGAGAGAGAGTCGGTGTATACCAATGAAGCATATGCATTAGCTAGTCACAGTGTCACTCAGGAGAGTTACTTATATCGAACATTATTGTATTGCTGTTGTTGTGAGTGGAAAGATGCAAATGAGTTGTGGAATGAAATAAAAGCAAAAATGTATTTCTCACGCTTTTACCTCGGGTCATGGTGTTCCTCGATTAAACTCAGCATCTCTAATAATACTCCTTTGCTACAAGCTACTCTTTCTTTTTCGGAGGAAGTGAATCTCTCTCTCTCTCTTGAAAGGGGAGAATGCAAATCACTGCGAACACAATGAATCTAACAATAATAATAGCATGTACTACTATTACGTGCACCAGTGTGAGTGAATTCGGCTTGAGCAATCTTTAAGCATACAACAGGTGATAGAAGAAGTGGTAGCAAGTAAGCAAGCAATAGATTGGCCTTATTTGCATCTTCTTTGCATCTTTCCCCTCGCTCTCTTGTCTCTCCTCTCTGATGAATGAGCTTCTTCTTTCTCTCTTACAATTACACACACAGAGTCTTTATAAAAGATCATCTGGGAAATGATGGGAGAGAGAGAGCTTTTACCTATCGTGTAAGGTGCTCTGTGATGATAATATTTGTTTCATTCAATCGATCCATTCTCTACTCTTAAATAATCGTCCGATAACAAATCTGCATATCCAAAGAATCTCCTGTAATTCATGCATGCATATTAAACATGGGATTCTTCCTCCGTATTCAAATCACCTCTCTCTCTCTCATCGTCATCTTAGTCATCCTCATGAAGCAGATGATTTCTCAAAAGACTTGCAGCTGGCCTTCTTTCTTAATTCTCTAATTTTATATCTCACTACATTCCCTCGGTGTGTCTCATCTCTCTTCTTATCCATCACCCTTTCAATCTATTTGCTCTATTAAATTGAATTTTAAACTCTCCATTCAATCCTTTTAAAGTCATGAGTCATGGTGTAGTAGTAACAGACCGATTCCTACCCATTCTATATTTTCTGGTCTCCGTCCTTTTTTACAATTGTGAACTGTGAAACCACCTTTGGTATTCGTAATCGTGGGGGATGTCGGGATGTGTATAAATATTTGTCATTTTAGAGAAAGAAAAGTAATGCGTACACTCCCACGGACGGAGGAGTTTAGAAGTAGTAGCAGAAGGAAAACTATTTGTAGAGATGAATTTCTGGAACTCTGGAAATGCGATGTCGTTATTGTGTAGAGCTCTTAATACAAGTAAGAGTGGATATTAGTTTTAATCAAGTAGTACAGAAGAGTGAAGTTTGTAAGTGATGGCTGACTGAGTAAAAGAGCGTTGTTGTATCATAAGCTAAAACAAAGCATTAATTTATAGGAGAGTATTTTTGTGAATGCAGGAGAGGATGAGAGAAGAAAACATGGCTGAGCAATAGTCTTAATGAATTAATGGGGCTTTTTGGCAATTTTATTGTAAACGCTTCGTTTATTTTGTCGTTTTGGTTAACTGAAAAACAAGAAGAAGTATAAGAGGTTTCTTATCGTCGTCCACCACGAAAGATATGTGAGCGAAGGGAGAGAGTAGTGGACGAGCAGTGTGGGGTGATCTCGTTGTTCAGAATGATTTCAGAAGTCGAGTGTGGAGGAGTGACGAGGACTTGGACACAGAAACAGATGCTGAGTCAAATGAGCGGATGGACGGATGAGACAAGATCATCATGATAGCAATCAAATCTTTTTTACTGCCGTTTTCAAATAACATTTTCTCGTCATGTCGACCGAGTCGTCACGCTAATATATGTACTGTACCAGAAAGTCAAGAAAACTTGGCCATTAGCAGACCCTGCTCAACGTGTGGCCGACTGATTTCCTCTCTTTGATTTTTACTCTTTATAATAATTATGACATGTTGGGTGCTCAAAGTAGTCACTCTTAGTAGTCTCATTATGATGATGATATTCCACGAATATTATATTTATTTACACACACACATATTCGTTTGCTCACAATGTCCCCTCTCGTCTCCTCTTGAGTGGAACCTTGCCAACTAAACCATGCATTCATCCCATCAACCACGAATCCAAGACTAATACTTTTGATACAGAATGGCCAGCCTTCCCTGTCAAAAATCGCCCGTCTTGAACTAACGAACCTTTCGTGAATCGCAAATAAATACTTAACATGAAATCACACGACACACCCTGTTGTCTTTCTTTCTCTCAATAATAATAATCATAATCCCCTCTATGAAGGAATTGAACGGTTCTGCACTGTTCTTCTAGACTAGATCAGTCCGCAGATAATCAACGTGATTGTGGTTAAGTATTTTATCAAGAATTACGAGAGTCAAATTCAAAGGAATGGCCATGCATGAAGCGTCTCGTAGGGCATCGTACGCGATAAAATTATTCACGAGATGTGACAAATGTTGGTACAAGAACAAAACAGAATGGCAGTGAATGAAGAAAAGTGTTAATGAAGAGAAAGGAATTGATTAGGATTTAGATGGAATCAATTTGAATTGAAGGCAGAGCTGAGTAATCAAATGAGCGAGTGATGAATGATGATTAATAGAGAATAAGAGGGAAGGATTATTGTGAAGGAGTAAGTAGTAATGACCATCCCATCATCCGTGTGAGTGTGAATTTATATGAAAAGCTTTATAGTAATTGACCATCGTTGAAAGCCAAGATTTTTTGTCTCATTGAGAGTCGATTATATTGATATAGTTGATAGGATAGGTTCATTGGTTGGTTGGTGATCTATGAAGAAAAGGGAGTCAAAGGGAGATGTTGATTTTCCTTGCAGCCTGTGCTGCTGTTTGTTGCCTTTTGGTAGTTTGATTTTAAACTCTGTTTGGCTATGGATGGTTGCACCGAGTAAATGTTTAAGTTAGTTATTTGTCGATGTGGCTTGAGGATTTGCAAAGAATAGGGGGCACCAAATTGAAGTCTTTATGTGAGCAAGCATTGGATAACAAGGAGGGTAGATTCTTAAGGGTGAATCAGCGATTTCTGTCTCAATTGAAATTTCCTCTTCATAATAATACACTAACTTGTTCACTGGAATGGTGAACAACAAAAAAGGGCGACAAAATGGTTGATCAATTGATGGTTTTGAAAGTCAAAAATTTCGAAATCAAAGAAGTGAGACGGTAGATAGGAGCGCGGAGGGGTTAGTCCGTTGTTTCATCTGTAGAGTCAAAAAAATTAAAGATTTATCCTCTTCCCTTGAGATCTTCTGAAGATGATGAATCAAAACCGTAACTTCTACTGTTTCCTCTGGAGTTGTCGAGACAACAACTTTCTCAACAGTGAGTGAGACTACTTGTGAATGTCATTCGCTTAAGTGCCAACTAATTTTATTCATGCATACCCACCCGTGCTCAGTTTACATAAAATATTATTATTCCATGAGAATCGAATGAAAAAATCAGTGTGACTTTGTGGCTTTGACAGATTCCTCTGAAGGAGTCTCACCCATTGTCTCTTTTTTCCAATTCCATCCACAGATTTTGGTCCAATCAAGTTTTGGTTCCGGCCAAAAGATCGTCTTTGGTATTGACTGAGAGGTGTAGACATACCTGTCCATATACACAGGTGTGTACTATTGAAAAAGGATGGATGGATGAAGAGAGGCAAGCAATGCCACCCAAAATGCTCAAACTCAAAAGACTTAAACAAATTAACGCTATTCTCACATGACGAATGAATTTTCTTTTATTCCGTCTAATTTTTTATTACTCTTGTCTGCTGTGTATCGTCTTTTCCTTCGTTTTCTATGATTTCATTCGTCTTTAAGCATTTACATTTCTATACATTTTGCTGCATCAGTGACGAGAGAATAAGGGCCACTGGCTGTTCCGTAGTGGCAGAGGTTTGAGCGTCTTTTCTGTGGCTCCCGGTGGTTGTCTTCACATTTTCCATGAGAAACTTAAGACAACCAAAGGGATAAAATGAAACCATCAATCGATTGAATCCATGGGAAGAAGTTTAGCATGAAACAATAGCCCGTCTCTTTCTCAAGCTAATCCCCTTCTCACTCTTTGTCGTTTGTCCGTTTCCATTTCCATGTGGAAGAAATCCATGAGCCATGCAACTCAGCCATCCTGTTATTGTCTTCGCATCTCTAATGACATAAGCAGGCTCTGTAGAATCAAACACTTTCCCTTCTCTCGCCTCTAATCTTCACTATCTGCCCACATCATCGGAGAAAAGGATCATCGCTCAGAAAAAGCCTTTCTCCCTTCCCAAATGAATTCCCACTAAGATTCAACAATCAAGACGAGACTTTCACATTTTAAAGAACCAAATTAGTCAGTCACGGTTTCATAGGATGAGTCTCTCCAACGCATCTCCTCCTTAAGACACTCTCCTCGGATGGAAAATCAAATCAGCTCAAGAATAATTAACAGCCGACTTAATCCACCACAGTACAGGATTCAACAAAAGGATCACGTCCGGGGAATTTATTGGAAGGTGACCGACCAGAACTGAACTGAACCCTTTCCTCCTCAATTTAAGAATTACCAGCAACCACACCATCATCAGCCTCCCGCATTAATCTTCCTCTTGCGTCTTTTCATAAAACACACAATCTTCTTTACTTTTCTCTCTACAACGCTTTTCCAAACTCCTGGTCAAAGATTTCATACAATCTCGTACAGGGAAAGAAGGTTTCTCCTGCCACTTACTAGCCTCACACCTACGCGTGCAAAGAAAGAGTTTGCATTTCTTTTGAATACACCAAAGTTAGATAATGAACTAAAGAGTCGTCCCTAATAGCATTGGGCTGGGGTCAGCTTGGTTTACTCATCCAAAACTGTGGTTGGATACGCAAAAGAAACGCTTAAGATGAAGTAAGCAAGTAAATTTCCTCCTGCAGGATTTGTTGATCATGCGAGGGGTGAGCTAGAATAAGAATAAGGTTTTTGGCCAATAAATGCATCACTTCCGAGGTGTACGCTTCAAAAATCCGTAACGGAAGTGGGTAATAGGCTGACTGCACGAGAAATAGCATGATTACACAGCATTGTGTCATGATATGATAGAGTAAAAGGCAAAAACGCAAAAAGTACCAAGGAGCGGTTTTTGCGCTCATCATTCTACCTCTAGAAATCTTCAATCAGTTCAAATGTTCAAAAGGCTATGTGGATAGTCTTCGCCTGCTCTAATACTTTTATGACTACCACGAGTGAATATGTAATCCAGACGAGTTACGTATGGATGGCCCTTTAATATTGTATAACCTATCCCCATCCGCAAGAGATGAATTTATTGTGTCCATTAACCGGAACGCAAAACATTTAGCTTATGCAGAAGACCGTAAATTTCTTCCCTTATTGTGAATATCAAATTATCTATCCTTCACTATCTTATTCATCCATGCTTTACAAACCCGTGGTGTAAATTTAAGACGGAGGAAATAGAGGAACACATTCAACCAAAAATCATACTTCTCCGTCATGCATCAATCTCCTTCACCCATCCTCTCTTTCTCTGTACCTTCTTCATTACCATAATGTCTTACACGATTATCCCATTCTATGTACCCTGGCTGTCGCACCTATCACCCACACTATCGATTGACTCCTGCCTTCGATAACCCTCAGTCAACCACACGATTGATCCTCGTTCCCTCTGTCATTTAAGGCCACGCTGCTGGTGTTCCAATCACTGCGCCCGTAATCCTTACTCCACGAATAATGTCCATCACATACACCCATCCATGGTATTCCATAGTAATTGAACAGCAGCCCAGCAATTGAACACTTTAATCAAACCCTGCTCAGGCAATTAATTAATCCGTGTATGTGATGGATGTGGAAGCTCAATAAAGAATGTCTCAGAAAAGTTTAATGCTCATTAGTTTATGTCATTACAATGCAAAATACGCAAAGAAAATTTAAGTTGTAGAATTAAAAGAAGGATTAACTTGCTCCAGGACGCAATATTACGGAACTTGTGTGACTACCTTTTTCTGTGTACTTCTCAGGTTGCGAGACAGCAGGTTGGGCCATTGTCAATATGAGGACATTCTAATAAACGCAGTCATTATTACCTGCCTGAGAAGTGGTCACATTTTATTCCTGACACGTGACTCGAGTTGTTAAAAATGTCTAAGGTCAATAAAGACTCGTAATTTGGAAGTTACCTTCCTACACATTACCAAACTTAAACTCCCAACGTGGGTGCAGAAGGAAAGGGATATTCAATGGCAGGCTTAGGTACCTCTGCCATCACCTTAGGCTTCTCTCCACTAAAATCCTGGGATGTTTTGCATTTATTTTGCTAAATTTGTCACTCTCTCTTGCTGTGTGTCTCACTATACCTCATTGGAGTTTAATAAGATGATGTCATAAGCTGTGGTAAATGAGATACGTGATTTATTGCACAACTTGTAACTGCTTGAATTCATAAGTAAGCGTGTAGTTAGTTAGTTCTAGGCGACTACGTCTGTAGAAAAGCATTATATTTACACATTCTTTAATCCTTCTATTACATGAAGTATGAAACTGGAAAGAGCAGCAGCAGCAGCATATGGTGAAGTACGTGTAAAAGTATTGACTCTCGAAATTCTAACGATTGGGATACGATGAACTAAAAGTCAGGTAGTTGAATAACCATGGTTAATAATGAAAAGAAATTGGGAATAATCTAAGGAAACGGAAAAGAATCAGTCACACTCGACTTAGCTCAAACAATCGAATCGAATGAAAGAAGTTGGAGAGAGAGAAAAAGAGGATTTTTTCATGGAGTATCCATATACTTGAGGAAAGATTTGAGTCAAGTCACTAAGTCAGTATACTAAGAATTTTGTGAGGGTGTTTGCATGTACATATATTCTCTACACGCTTAAGAACATTGAAGCATAAAGACAAACGGCAAGCAGGCAATTGACGGGCGAACGGAAGTCAGGTGCCCCCTCATTTGCTTCTTATCAACTTTCCAGCCGAGTTTATATAAAACTCCTTCAACTGATTTACTTTCGAACCGATGGCTATCTGTTCACGCGAAAATGTGGATGATGTTACCCTTATTTCTCTTATTAATGACTCTTACACAATATACCTCTTTCGTACGAAGAAAATGAAAGGTCAGGCTATCTTAATTGTTTCATCCAACAAGACAGACATGGGTAATCCGTCTAGTGTTGCATTCTCCACGTATCTACTACCAGTTTCCTTTCATCATTCTTTTAGCTACTACTTTTCCACTTTCAGTGTACTTAAGCAAGAAGACTCTCCTGACTACCCAACCGTGGTTATTGGGTATATAAGAGCGTATTTAACTGACTTTTAATATTTTTTCTAACAATAAGTTTTCCTCTCCCACATCTATTCACAAGCTTCTTTTGTTTCCCCTCGCTCAATGAGGAGTTACACTCGTTGCTCCACGACTGGAAAGGTTCTCACTTGATAATCAAATAATGTCCATCAAATTGATTTTCCCATGACATTTATTTTAGATACTAAGTATATACGTCAGAGCTGGGGTTCTTTCTTGCTAAAGACGACTGGGTGTTTAATGGCTTAATATAGTTTATCACCTGTACAATCATTTTCTTCTAACAACTTTTCATGCACACAAAGCCAGTTTATCTCTGTAGTAGGAATGGTGGTGTCGGAATTTTTTGGCGAGTTACAACCAACTTACCAAGTTTATTTACATTTTAACGGTTTCCAATGCTTTTTAGTCTTTATGACAGATTTTAAAAGGCTGCGTAGTAATTGTATTGAAAAGTCGTGAAGAGGAGAATGGAGTAGTAATTGTAGAAATTGGAAAGATGCGATCATGCAAGCCCTGTAAGTACAGAAAGAGGAAGGAGAGTACAGTTTAAGTAATTGTGAAGACGGGAGTGCAATTACATACAAATTGAGGATGAGACAGGGTTATTTTATTGGGTAGGAAAGAGACATTGATTTGAATTGGAGGTATAGTCTAAGTAGTAAGTAAAGGCAGAGTTTATAGGGAACTTTGAGACAAGGGAGTCGTGTGAGGTATATCTTCAGAGAGAATACTACACGAACAAAATTTTGATATCTTTTTGGTATGATGACTGACTTGGGTAGTGATTTTTTTCTTTTATTAATGATTCTAAAATGTCTCTGATGGACAGACACGGACATCATCAGAATGATTTTCTCAATGGGATGGGACTCAAAGAGTTGTCTTCTCTAGGTCTGTTATTAGAAAAGAGTAGCAAGTCAAAGCCTTAAAGCCAAGAAGCTACAAGAAAGGGGTGAGATGTGATGGAAATTTTTATTCGTGGGAAAATGAGTTTTTTGTTCCCATATTTTTGTCATCTTTGTCATCATCATCTCATCCTACAACATATCATCATCCTCATCATCATCACAGCATTAGAAGACGTAGACTTCAGATTTTGATGAGTTGAAAGAACCTTTTTCAATTTGCAATTCACAGATGCAAAAACATGTGGCAGAAGGAGAAATGAGAGGAGTCTTGGTCAATCATCATTACTTCTTGATCGAAGGAAAAAACTTCATCCATTATGCGCTCCAATTGCACAGAATCGAAAGACGTTAACCCGTAAGTTCTTCTAATTGAGATACTCCAAATGATACGATAATTATGCTTCATGACACATTTTCCCCATCAGAGACTCACACCGCACACAAATCAACGGAGGAATGCTCGATGATCTTTCACCAGAGGTAAGCAACTTTCCTCAAAATGTTATTTTTTCTCCCCTAATCCAAAGCAAATCTCAGTCCCTCCGGTGTCAAAACCTAACCGCATCTCCCTCCACCTCAGTATTATTACTTTGTAGTAGTGGTGTATTGATCAAAGGTCGTGTCACACATTACACCACTAAGGTTACATGACAAGTGGCTTCAACCGTTCAACCCCAAAGATGCAGGAAGGTATCAGAGGTTTAGGAAACAGGTCAAAAAACCAAAAATTGGATTGTTGTTTAAGTTGACACTTGCCTTGGCACTTACTTGATGCTCTAATGGTGGGTATCATCGCAAAGAACATCATCTCTCTCTCCTTCATATGGCCCCAACAAAACTCCCTTTCCCTGACTGATTTAACCATCATCATCCAATTGTGGTTTTGTGGTTTCTTTTTCATTATGCCAAAAATATTACCTCCCTTTATAGCTTTCCCTGTTGTTATTATTAAGTATTTTAGACCCTTCAACAAACCCCTCAGTCTGGCGTACACACATGCACATGCATTTTTTCTATTTCTATCACGTCAATTTGTAGCCAATAATAATTTGCACACAATGCGAGTTTACTATCTCTCTACTCCTCCAAACCTATGTTGTAGGTGTGACTTTTCGCTAATATCTTGTGAAGCATTTTAGCTTATTAAAGGAGTATTAAGTACAATAAAACTACTATTAATATATATTACCTGTCTGTGGAGGTAAGCTAGTAAAAATATTATTGCGGTTGGGCATTCTCTCTCATGGATATTATCTAGAAGGAGAGGGTAGCACAATAAGTGTGCTGCATCCTTTACAAGCGTAATTTCATTGGAAATGTTATCGAGGGCAGAATGGACGAGGATTGCAGGGAACACAAAGAGGAAAGGTAGGATTAGTGGTAGAAAAAAGATTCGATTGTAAACTCCGATAGTTCAATGGGTTGATTCGATTAGTGCGCATAGGTATTGGAAGAATAATAAAGTTGAAGTCAAAATTTCCGGCCGAAGCTCACACAGAAATATCAATCATTGCCATTATGCTTAAAGAACTACTACGCGTTACTCACTCCGGCCATTCCTTCTACCAATTTTAATGACAGGAAAACACATTTTTGTAAACGAAGCTCTGAGCATAAATAAGAGGAACTTATATATTTTAAACAGTACACACTGGTAGGACTGATGAGCTTGTTTCGTGAAATAAATGAGTTCTGCAACAATAACGTGTCGAGCAGGGTTGAAGTATTATTCGTTCACATCGTATCGATATCATGTTTTCCCATCCTACGATGGCTTTTCCTCCGTCTATTTAGGTTCATCGGTTGAGCATGGTGGTGGACATTCCAGTTTCAATTCAAATACTCACTTGCGAGTCGTTAAAGAGAATTCAATTTCCCATAATAATAATCATAATAATCAACATAATACTCTGTGAATGTGTATCCTGTCTGCCTCTAATGCTCTCTCTTATCTCGTCTTTGCCTTCCTTTACATTAGCCTAACTTTTTAACAATAACCCAGCACACCAAAGTGCACAGTTTATCATAAAGACCTGCTATGTTCCTCAGAGACTCGCAACAGTTGGACATATATATCGCTTTTCGTTCGTACACACACACACGCCTATTGTTCTCAAATCGGAAGAGCTTCCATTCCCTACCTCCGATATTGTTTTATAGATCTTGTCCTACGTCTTATACAGTCGCTCCTTCCTACCGTCAAATCCTATGAGAATATCTTTTGTTCTCAAGCCTCTCTCTCTCCTGATTATTCGTGTATCTCAAAAATTAGTTTAATATATTCCGCTTCCTCACTCTTTTAATTGATCTCAGCTCTGTTATATTTCTGATAAGCCACAACCCCAATTAATCCCTTATTTCATGAGTGCACATGAAATATTTGCTGTAATCCACGGGAAAGAACAAGTGATGATAAGTAACATTCAATGAAAGAGGCTCCCATAAAATCAAGACAAAGTGGTGAGGAGTAATAGGCAAGTAGAAGCGTTCACCCTTCAGTTCAATCCCAGTTGATTGAGTACACACGATGAGAGAGCGAGAGAGTTTGGCTGTCAAATCGAAATTATTTGAAATTACAGAGATTGGATAGCTAGCAAGTCTGGTAGCGTTCATTGCCTTGATTACGACCATTATACAAAAGCATTATTCATGTTTAATGGGTCCAAGCAGGGGAATGAATTATAGGAATGGACGGATGACAATGTCATTATACATAGCCGCAGAAATACGTAGAGGTATCCATCTTCGTATCAAAGGACGTGGTGGTTGTAATGATTATTGGTAAGTGAGGGTAGTAGCAAGTAATAATAATAAGTAGAAGAATACTATCGGTGTGGTGGATGAATCTCATGATCATCATGAGTAACTAACTGCACAGGTAGCCGACATCGGTCAAAACTAATAGTTATGTCACGTTGATCCCTTTGTGGGAAAGGAGTGCTCCTATTCATTCCCAGTAATCTTTTCCCTTTTATTACTCGCTCAAGAATCTACCCAGTCACTTAACTCTCTCCCTGTCTCAAATTTAACTTACTTCTGGATGAATTTTACTTGGTTATTGGCTCTTTCCACTGTTCTTTTGTCTTCAAACGGATGTGTAATGACAGTCATGCTAACTTCTCAAACAAATCTGGCCACTAATATTTCACGCACACACAAAACCTCTGTCCTGTGTTTTACTTTTCTAGAAAATGCAACAAACAAGAGTGAATGAATAATAGTCTCTCTGTCCTAATGGCTTTGCAAAAGCCCACACCACCGGCTACCTGTTACTCTCTCACATCATTCATACACCCGTCATTATTGCTCGTGACAATGTTTGACTATTAAAAACGGGTTGCTCCATCCAAAACCTGCTTATAATATAGTTAGCCGGCAGTTTAATACACGGAACTCAAACCACAAGTCTCTGAAAGTGAATTATGGGTAATTAAAGACAACCAGATTACCGTTGCATGATTCATCCCTTTACGTATCAATCATTGAATCAACAGTTGATTGTAAAAAGGGGAGAAGGAGAGTAGGGCAAAAAGGTGTGACAATAATATCCTGTGACTCTTCGATCCTCGCGAGAATAGATTAAGAAAAGAACTCTCTGTGTGGGGGTATACATAAAACAACCTGTCTCAACTTTTACGTATCTCTCTCTTTCAAGGTATGCACTTTAGACTTCACACGTCTACCCATATTGTTTCGATACCAGCAGTCTGGGTGTGTAACTCTTCTTTTGAGATTTCGAGGGTTCTTTTTCCCTGGAATCCGACCGAAGAAGTGATAAGTGAATTAGACAAGAGACTTGTTAAAAGGAAAGGGAATAATAATATTGGGAAAAGGATGACAAATCGAAAAATTTGTTGTTCATCTGAATTAAGATGACCATATGTCGTGATACATTGGTTGGCGTATTCGTGATCACTCCTCACTTTTATGCAACATATTCTTCTTTTATTAGAGAACATTTATTTATCTCTACAACCAGAAGCTCCATGCCATTCCATCACACACACACGTATATACACATATACCTGTTTGCTTAGTTTTTCTTGTTTCTCCGTAAATTATTTTCATGGTTAGAATATCACCAACACACACTTCACACATCCCTCCTACACGTCGTCTTCCTCTGGTGAATAAAACTCTGTATTGAGTTAGTAACACTTATCAAACCATTACGATTGACTTTTCATTTCAATCAATGCATTCCACTTGAATAAGCTATTGTAAGGCTTAACCTTTATTTCCCTTTGTTCTCTTTATCCTCTACACTTTTGAGATTCTCATAAGAAATGTGTGTGTACGTCTGCATGGGAACGTCCTAAACTTCATCTAGAAATACTCATCACACACACACACACAAACTTTCATCCTGTCCTCCTGTTTACTAAATATTTGGTCCACACACGTATTATATTACTACACAGCATATATACACCATTCATGATTCATCTGAGAAAAGATTCTAAATGCAATAAATTTTTTATCGTTCTCTCATACTTTCTGATTGAAATATTCATTCAGACTATTTCAGAGGAGAGAATGCTTTTAGTGCGCAATTGACTTAAGTTTATTGTCCTTTTAATTCTGTTTTGCGATTTTCTTCATGCTTTGGGTTTTACTTAAAGCAGTGTATGGTGGTTGATGGTTGTGGTGGTGGTGGGTGATTTTCTTGTAATGCCAATATACACACGCTCCCCATCGTTCCTTTTGCATATTCCTCTCTCTCCCTCATATCTTAATAACTTCACGCAATAATCTGTCCTCTTCTTCTCTAAACCATCTTTGTCCCAATCTTCTATTTGGTGGTGATGCTCCAAGTCCAAATTAAGCCTGCCTTCGTCACCTTCCTCGTAAAATTTTACCAAATATCTATATTACTTTCGTAGGAAGCATTTTAGAAATAATGAGTCTACCTGGCATATTCCCTGTAATTACTGAGATGCATGCAATTTAGGATCCTACACCATTCATTTTTGTTACACCTGAGAGGCATATATACCTGATGGCTACGTCTCGACACAGATCATCATCAGTGGTTGAAAAAGACATCACAGTTGAGGCAGAAGGAAGGGGGATCTGAGGAGACCTCAACTGGAGGCTGTGTATATGTGTGGCTCCGGTTTATGGTTTTTGTTAAGGATTTGTGAGTCTAAGCTCTGAAGGAAGTATAGAAGCTGATGAAAGTATCGGAATTAAGGCGGTGGTCAAATATAATTCTTTTAAGTGAGGTAGGTGGTGGTAAGGAGTGGGGATAAATGAGGATAGAGCTGGTGATGAAGTAGGGATGGTGTAAGATTGATGATGGACAGATATGAAAGGCGTAGGGATAGGTGTAAGTGACAGGGAGAAAGTTGGGAAGGAAGGAAGGAGGAGGGAGGTGGGGGCAGTGTGCATGTAAAAATGTCCCGTGTAGGAAATAAGATGAAAGTGGAGAAAGTGGTGTATCGGATAAGAAGTTGTATGTGTACAGAATGACGGTTGTTTAGAGAGAAGAAGTGAGTAGAAGGTATGAGAGAAAATAAAATCGATGAAGAAGAGTTGAGTAGTGTCGTGGTGCAGTCTGCGCTGAAGAAAGTCTTTCCCGAACGTCTTGAGCGCATGTTGGGCAAGTCGATCAGCCAAGATATAGTCGATCGATTTTTTCGGGAGCGGAGAGATTCGTCGATTTACTTTTTTCAGCCTCAAAGGGGTTGCTCCCAAAACTCCTGATTGAACCTTTCGATTGGAAAGTTGACCCAAATCGATTGGGCATGCGAGACACCTCCTTTCCAATCACAGAAGGTCTATCATTTTTGCGCATCACCTGCCTATCAAATTTTATAGACACTCCTAGTCGCATTTTTACACTCCTTTCTTTGCCGAGCTCATTCCAATCCCACTTTCTCCTTTCACCACTTCCTCCATCTTCTATCCGCCCTTCATCACCAGTCTAATCCTCGCCCTCTCATTACCATATCAAATAAACCTTCTCTCTTGGTCACTTTGACTTCTCTCCTACCCAAATCATCCCCGAACCAACGACCCATACCCCTTAAATATATTTACCATCATTTTATGAACCACTTTCACCTTTACTGCTCTCTAAACCACGATGAACAAATTATTATTCCCGATCACCATGTCTCTCAGCCTCTTTCATACACCATCCCTGACAATCCGTCACTCCACCTGCACTCACAACTCCCAAAGGGTAGGAGAAAGTCCCTGTGTGAAATTATCCAAGTTTTCCATTCTATACAAAACGACTCCTCCTGCAGCAGACCTTCGCTGTGTTTTACTGCTTCATTTTTTATTGGACCCATTGTTTTTCATTGCTCCTGGGATGAAGTGTGTACTAGTTGTGTCCACTATGATCGCACACACATTCATAATATCACAATACGTCGAGGCCGAGGTTCAAGTTCCTCGTGTGTTTACACACAGAGAGTAGGCAGCAGTATGACACAGAGTCATTGATATAATATTATATAAGCATATTGTTGGGTGTATTATGTACTCCTGTGCATCTGCGGATGGATAATAGGTCAAATGCACGGTGGACTCCGGGTCTTTATCTCCTGCACTAGTATTATACGCTTAGCATTTGCATCATCTCAGAAGTTCCCCTCCTGATCTTTTTGGATTCAAAAGCCATCAAATATGCACCAAAACCTTCCAATCCTCTGGTAGTAACAATACGTTCATTTCATAATAGCTGGAGAGATCCATCCACGAGCTTGTGTACTCTTGGAAAATTTCTCCTGGGGCACTTTTATGCACTTTCTGTTCTGTAGTTCGTCTCTGTACTCACTTAGTACCTTTAAAAAGCTCCATCCATCCTCTCATACAAATGAAAGGAGGATTTCAGTCTACAAGATGTGCATGTGTAGTATATTTTGGGAAACCTGTACACGTGCTGGAATCCGTGTATATACTTATATCCAAAGAAGATCAAGTTTGTAGAGCGGTCATGCATCACACCCATATGCGTAGCATTATGTAATATCCTTCTTAAGATTGTTGGGCCCCGCCACCATCTTCTTCGTCAGATCTGTCTAATCATTTATATTCATATGCATAAGACAATGACAGCCGTTGGATTGCGATGTAATATTAATTTTGGAGATCAAGTGTGTATGTGGCTTCTTATGTGTGTATGACAATGTATGTGAGTGTGCGTGTGAAAGTGCAGTGGCTGAACATACATGAAAGATAAAGTTGGTAGGACCAAATGCACGTATTTGTCAGAACGACTGGAGAAAGTTTACAGGGGGATATGAATGAGTGGGGTAGGGAAGATGAATGTGAAAGTAAGATAGAATTTATAATAATATCTGAGTTGCATGTAGTTTCTTCTGGTTGTAAATGCTGGTGGAAGACAGAGAGTGGTGGAATCTTATTAGACATTTGGTAGAGAGGCGAGGGAAAAATGACACTTTGACTCTGTTGTGTGAGGGTTAATGGAGGATATAACATCTGAATCACTCCACGTAATAAGTAATAAAGAAGAAAGAAGCTTTAGGCTTTCGTAAGTTTGTGATTCATAGGTAGGTTGATGTAAGGAGCAGGAACATTTTTCTGTTTTGAGGTGGAAGGATATTATAAGATGTGAAAAAGTGAACCAAAAACGAGGTTGGCCAAATTGCTTTTGTCACACAATAACTTTTTCACTCCTCGAAAATTGGTTTGTCAAACATGTTGGAGCAATTTCTTTTTCGTATTCTGAGACACGGAAAAAAGTTGTTAGTCTTCGGTGCGAATGAGCAGAGTATTCTGGCTCCTCAAACAGATACAAATTCGTTTACAAACTGTTCTAGACAAAAGGCAACAAATAAAAGTGTGGAAACAATTCCTCTACGTTCTTTCTGGAAATTAATTTTCACCAGAAAGTCGCACAGGGACAGTGTCAAGTGTCAGACGTAGAGAAAAAGGTATGTGGTTGTGTGTGTGACGATCTCGTCACTTTCTATGGATATGGCACATAAATTTCTCCATTCGGGGATGACAGATGCCATGGAAAGAATATTAAGACCTACGAAACCTTCCCCACCAACACCAAGCCAATTCATCACCACCACCTACCTTAAGCACATCCGCTTGATTAACCCTTTCGCTTTCACCTCCGCTTCCCTCTTCATTACACACTCAAACTTACTCTGTCGATTCCAATTGACTTTGTGTGTGTGTGGGAAGTTTCATCTCAGACTTCATCCAATTTTTTCCCCAAAGCATATATAAAATTCTTGTTCAGCACTCAATTCTCAACTGCTTCGAGGTGAACAGAAGGACCGTGAAAACTTAAGCTACTAAAAAATGAGAACTCGAATTTTGACAGAAATCCAATTAGACATGTGACAGGTACATCTTGAGACGTTTGCAAGTAGTTTAAGAGTATTTCTCCGTCAGGGATCTTTTCATTTAGTGGAGAAGGACATCCTTAACTTTTGGCTGAGTTGTTGAGATTTCCTAATTATTTGTGAGCCCTTACCTACAACCACCACTGGTTTATATAAATGGGTGAGTAGACAAGAGAGAGAGAGAGAGGTGGGAGAGTATCTTTTGGTTATTAGTCGGTTGCAACAACGAGAGAGAGATAAGGGAATATGGAAGAGTAATTTAGCATCAAGGGAAGGTAACATTATTCTAGAAAGAAAAGGTTTTATGAGAAGAAATAAGAAGAATGAAATAAAATAAATTCAGAACAGGATGGTGTTGTGAGTTTTTGAGTCATATATTAAGCGTGGAGTATAATGGCGAGTGGGATTGCGCTGCTAGGCTACACACAACACACTGATGAGAGAGTACCCGGGTCTCTCGGAAAGTAACCCGAAGCTGAGGAGAGGCAGTCAGAGAGGACAATTAAAATGGGAATTAATTACATTTAATTATGCTATCATATACTCTTCTCCCTTCTTCTTCTTCGTCTTCGTCTCCCTTGTCTTTTTATCTATTGTCACTGAGAACAAAAAACGGGACACTCATCAAAAACTTTTTGAGCTCTGATATTGTTCCAGTTGACTCTGTTGGTCTTCATCAGATTAGGTAACTTTTTCATGAAACAACGTCTCTTTCTTTTCACTATATAAGGTAAAGAGTTTCGCGAGTCTCCTGTGTACTCTGTATATTCTTATAGTGTATAATATTCGATCGCGTCTTCTCATCAAGAAAGTCCCGTTTGCTCCATCCATAATAATTTTATATATAATAATAACACAGAAAGAGAGTCGAGGAAACTCGTTTGGATTCTTCTTCTGTTCGGACTCATTTTTGTGTGTCTTCATACTCCCAACCATATCGAATATCTTCTTCATTGTCTTGAACGCAATTTTACTTTAAAATGCCATGAAAAGGAAGCCCTTAAGAGTTTTAATCACAGTTTCAATGATGTCAGTATCTCTCTCACTCAAATATACTTCCCATTGTACGCCCAATGCACTTATAATCATCGCCAAAGTACTCTCATAATACTTGATTGCTCCAGCCAAAGAAAAAACTGATTGTCCTACTCCTGCATAACCCGTTCTCATTCTACGGGAATCATCATCAGATCGTGATCTTGGATCCGGATCATAAAACCGGTCTCTTTGACACTTGTCCCGTGGCTCGTGTGCATGATAATTGTGGTGGTTCAAGATCTTAATTTCACTAAGAGCTCGAGAAACACTCAAATCTGAGGGGAATTTGCATGGATAGAATGATGGACAGCAAAGACAGGGAGCAAGGAGTCTGACAGTCAGACAGGAAAACAACAAGGAAGACTTGATGCACTGTTGAGTTACAGCTTGTACTTATTATATATTGTGCATTGCCTGCATCTCTCCCAAATGAGACTCTTCCCATGCTTTATTACAAACTCACTCCTTCTGGGACACACAATATTATCCTCCCTACGGTGATATGCAAACCTATCAAATATTTATGATTAAAAAGTCAAATCAATCTCAAATTGTATCCCGTTCAATTCAATCCGCATTCTCTGGTGTTTACACACTGTCCCGAAACTTTCTTTCTCTCTCACACATCCCCTCAACTTCCTGGACATTTTGAACTCATACCCTTTATATTGTGCTCCCTTGTACTCCTCACATTATTGTTGTGTTTTAGTCAAGAATGTGTACAAAGGAACGTTCATTCATATGAAAGTAAATGGTCGGAGGAAAGTGCATTATTCGTGTGTGTAGCGTAGGTTGGAAGATAGAAATGTATCGGTGTGGTGGTGTACTGGATTTCCTCTCTCCTTCTCTCTTCCCGAGTTGTGGAAGCTATTACATGTGATGGTAGTATAATGGATCCTTTAAACTTATATAAGTCTTTTGTGATTGTAACCTTATAGAGCAGAAAATGGGAGATTCGCATCCAGTCAAAGTTTCTGAATTATGCATCATTTCATTAGAGTTTTCCTGCTTTCCAATTTTTCTCTACTTCGTGTTTGCTCCCAAGCCTTTTACCTATGGATTTTTACTTCTCTTTCCCAACTTTCCATTTCTTTGTGATTCCACATAACCACACTACCAGCAACATCCTTTCTACTATCTCTTTCCTCATAATCTCCTGACGTCAATGTGTTGCTCCGAATGCCAAAGTCGATTTCACTAGTGTCAAATGAAAACCGAGAAATGACTTATGCATGTCTGCAGATGTCCTACATTTTCATTTCACTAACTTTCAAGATTTACCATCATAATTATTAATCAACTCTATAAATACTATTTATTTTTAAAATTCCTCTGCTTTTTACTCTCCCTTTCCTTTATTCAGGGCATTGTACTCCTATACAATTCCTATATATATAGAGGTGCACAAGCAGGGAGGTATTTTAAATGATAAGAACAAGTAGTATAAGTATATATCTGTGTGTATTATGTGCTATAGGTACCTTCCATCAAACTGAGAGAATGTCAACCGTTTTATAGAAATAGATAGCCCACAGTTAAGACACAATGACACTCGATTTCCTACCTCTCACAGTATCTAAACAAAACCATGAGACCGTTTATTCCAACCCGTTTCAACTTTCAATCCACTCTGTACACAATTTGCATTGTAAGACTCCACGGCGTATTACGTCACTCCATGGGATTCAAACATTCAAAGTTTTGGGTATCCGAGTATCAGCAACAAAACCCCTTTTCCTTCAGTTTCACTCTATTCTATTCCTATCAACTCAAAGAAATCAAACTTTTCAATAAAATGTAAAAGCATTCTTCGTAATTATTTGTTATTCCATGTCCACTCTCTAAATCCTTGAACTCGATATTCCCCCAATTGCAATCGTAATAATATATCTGTGGTTCTATTGCTCGGAAAAATGCATGCAGGATGATACAGGTACACTAAACAAACACACACACTATATCTACCGTGAGTGAGTCTTTGAATTTAAATTCCCATCATCATTCATGCAACTGAATTATCGTTAAGCACAGAATGAGCCAAGTACACAACAAATATTACTTTCGAGTTGAACAAAGGTTTAATTAAAAATCAAGGATGCAAATGTGCTTCTAATAAATCCGTAAAAATTGTATGAAGAGTGTGTGGAGGAGATCTAATGGGTTAACTATGGAGAAATAGCAAAGAAATAATTGTTGGTGAGGCCTTCTATGCTTCAGCACGGTGTATATATAAAATATACTTGCCTGCATTTCACTCTTGCTTTTTACTTTTACACTCTCAAACGCCTCACGAGCACAAGTTGGTGTATAGTTGGTAGTGGAACAACATTGTCGATCCAAAAGACTCCAGCGGAGAGATGAGCCTTGCCCCTCGTTGGTTCATTTGCTATGCTCTTTGATGCTGGAAGAGCTGAAAGAGAGAGAATCTGGAGACAAGCCGATGATCATCACACATAAGGAGATCTCAGCATCCCTGCAACTTCCTATCCCTGTCTCTTTGGTCTTAATTCCATCTCAAGTAGAACGCTGGAGATCTTAAGAAGGAGAATAATGTCCCAATCGAAAAGAGCAGTGAAACTCCAAAATCCTATTTCTTAGAGTCTTACCGTAGTATATATAAATTCGAGGAGAAATGCAGTAGTGGAATTTGTAGTTTAATGCACGCTATCATTATTCTTGGCATCCATAGGAGTGTATATAGACCAGTGCAGTTCTGTATCTGATGAGATCTTTATTGACTACAATGTTAAAAACGAATGCACATCGAATGCCCAAAAGTAATTTAGGCTCTCATGAAATGCTCTCATTGAACAGAAGCACACACACGTAAATTATGATAATAGGCAAATGATGTAGAGTAGAAAACGAAATCGCAGAATGACAAGATATCTGACAATAATCAAGAATCAGAAAGCAGGCAATGCAGTCAAGGGAGTTGGAATAAGAATTTTTAACAGGATATCTCAATATGTATTAACTTGTGTGAATTGTTCGAATATCGTATATTAAAAGAGAGTTGAAGGAACGGTAGAGAACTCTTTAGAATAAGGTTATGGTAGAGTGGGCTAAACGAGAGTCGCATATGGACGGTGCTAAAGGTGACATGAAAGAATACAAAGACAATGTGACACGGAAAATAATGAAAGGATTCGTTGTTGGTCTTTTAATATTCAAAACTTCTGTCTAATGATGGTGGAACATTATAATGAGCTCGGCATACATGCTCATCCTATGATTTTCCGTTAATTATCTCAGTTTTGAGTGTAAAATGGATTGACCCGTGATGATGATGACAAAGATAATATGGAGAGGAAGCATGCCATTGAGGACTAATGTCGTTTCCCTTCTTCTGCATATTTGAACTCGACTTAATAAGATTATTGTACTCTGGCTACTAATTTCATAAGATTACTCTGGCTCCCTCACACAACAGAATAACATTTTTTACTTGGGCACAAGGAACTCGCACAGTCTTAATACTTTTTTACATATGTGACTGCGTGCGTCTCTTAAAATGTGGCTGTTTTACAGATTTTTAAGAAGTTGAAGCTTCAACTAATAATGTTTGATTTGTAAGATAAGTTTATGTTCTTCTAAGTAATTTGGGTAGCTGAAATGAGGTTTAGGAAAAGAGCAAAAGAGTTTGAAGCTGATATACGGCGTTTCCAATGAAGTAAAAAAGTCTCTCTAAGTAATCCACTTATGAAATCACATGGACTTTCGTTTTCTTTGTAAGAATGTGTCGTGTGATCAAAGTAACTTTGCATTCATTAGTGCTGTCCAGAGAGTAGAAGTTTGCTAAGGATTCTTGATTTTCAGTGTGTTTCAAAAGGTCTCTTGTACTTTGTCATGTCAGAAATATATTTCCTCCTTAGTGAACTTTTTCTTCTTGAAAGATAATAAATTTGGGATTTGCCAAGAAATATAATGAAAGGGGGTATTGCTTTTTCCTTGTTCCAAGGTACGAGAGAGCTTTCATGTCTTAATGACTAATCTGTATAGGTCTCTGCTGCAGTTGAGTCCTTCTTATATCCTTTGAGTCTTCTTCATCATGAATGATTAACGTAAACCAATCTAATACTTTACGAACAAACTCGGTTCTCTTCATGATAGGAGCTTATTTAAAAGGATTACCTGATTTGGGTAAGCAACCACGCAGGTACTTAAGCAGTTGGGACAAATTCAGTGCGAGCATTTCTACAAGTGTGACTAAATGCCTCGATTGGCTCTCTGCACCTCGTTCATGGTGCATGGACAACTAGTTTAACTGTTGCTGATATCACCAAGTAAGAAAAAGTCTCAGGTGATTGTAATTTGCATGATAACCAAAGTGGCATTTAATGATCATATCTTTGAGTTTAACTGATTTATTTCATAAATTCATACAAGGTCAGTGTACTCTTGATGCTTCTGCAATTATGATGATGAGTTTTGGTCGTCGTTGAGCTGCTCATCGGTGGTGGAAAAGGTAGACACCCTCCTTATTATGTGACAAACTGTGTGGAGAGACAGTGCAGAGGGTGGCAAAGAATTTCGCAATAGGTGGAGAATCTCGATAATCGTCATCTTTGTCATGTGCTGTATTCATTTGACTGTAAGGTTGGCATTTATTTATCTGATGGCAGTTGGGAGATATTCATTACCCTCAAAAATCCAACCTCTCAGCTACTTAAGTTACTCAAACACACTTTAAGTCGCATAATTTTTCCTCTTAAAACATAAAATCCAAAGACAATGCTCATTACTATATAGCGTGGCTTGGCACTCAGGTTGTTTCTCGTAGGAAATGTTCAATCGGCGACGCGTATACTCTGAAGGCATGATGGGGTGCTCTCTGCTACTTCTTCACGACTCTATTGTCATGCTATCCATCCATCCCTATCATCATTCCTTAGTGTCATTGCATAAAAGTAGAGAAACTGGATGGATGGAAATCGGAAATGGATAGCGTGTTTTACTCTGGGCCATGAGAATTTTATTTATCACTTGAGATGCTCTGTAAAAAATGACAAGAGGTGGAAAACACTCCAACCACCTTCATTTCTACGAATGGCTGTGAATAATTGTGATAATTACGAGCGTATAAAGCCATGAAAGTTGCATTATCCTATGTGGTTACTTAAAGAATGTGTCCGATAAAAATATTCTTCTTGAGGTGAATCCTCGTGATTGCATGAAAATGTTTGCTAACGTGAAATAAATGTACAGACCAACCATGTAAGCATTCAACTAACTGTCGGAGTCAAATCTGTTTGCTCCACACACAATTATGACGAATCAGTCTCTCGCTAAGGAAGAAGAACTGTCGTCGTGCAATGCAGTCGCAAGATGAGCTTTATTGAGCCACTCAATCTCTTTATAGTCATAATTAAATGTTATATTGGCAGTTAATTTCAATCAGAGGCCAGTCACTGACTAACCAAGAATGATACTCCACTTAATGGGAACACGAGCTAGAGTACACGTTCCATTATATTCCTCATCTCTTATCGTCTAGTTCAATGTATTAAGTATCTACTATTCTATTCCCTATCTTTACTTAAAGCAATCAATATATACTCAATTATAAACGTCTCAACCGACCTCTACGAACCTCATATAATCGGCCCACATCTTTTCGAATGAATAAATGACCCATCATCCTTCAGAAACCCATTGAGTTCGTGAATCACTCCAATCAATTTTATTATGAAGGTCATCTGTTATTCTGCAATCATCTAAAAGCAAGATATGACTTGTGGTTCATGACTTATTGATAATCGATTGGTGATCATCAAACAAGTACAAAACATCTGTTTGCTCTCCTACACTCTCATAATCTCCTTGATCCATCCAACATCTCAAAGTCTTTTTTATCATCTCTGCTATTCTCATCATATAACGCTGGTTAATAATATACGCAGAGACAAGAACTGGACGAAAAATCTGCACACGCAGGAATTGCAGTTTTTTATGCATTGCAAGTTTGCAAGCGACAAGCGTGTACGAAGAATAAGTTCCCCATTACGAGCAAAGCTGCGTACACACACAGCCAGTCGTCTTCTTATGTATTATTACGTATCTTAATATTATATGGTGTGTATCCGTTGGGCAAAGAAAGTCCGTGTGGGCTAAGAATATACACACAGAGAAGATGTGAAGGAGAAAGCAGAGTTTGGGAGTGTATAATGTGTGTGTGTGTATTGCATAAAGACGTTGTGGAAGAGAAAAGAGCCGAGTGGGTCAGAATCTGGGGCGGAGTGAGACGCCTTCCTCAATATTACGCTGAGGACATGTAAAAGCAAAGACGGCAAGTCAACTAGCATTCATAAGAGAGTCTTTTTGGTGCATACAGCAGTGGATGAAATTTATGGGACACTAAGTACTGCTCCGAGTGAAACTGCTTGGGCTCATTCTGGTTTATGAGAGATGAAATTCATGTGCTTGAAGAAAAGGGATTGATTGGGAATCGATTGATTGCAAGAGGTAGGTTGAGAATAGAGAGAGATGAGTTTGTAGATAATGCGTGATTGGTCAGTTTTGGTTAGCATAAGGTGGATATTGAATGTAGTTGAGCAGGTATTGATATGATTGATTGGTGGGGATGAATAGAGATTGAGAGAGGATGTTTATAGACCGTGATTTGGTAGGATGAGAGAGGGTGTATTAGTGAGTGTTGGGTGGTGGTGGTATTTTATATTATGGTAGGGAATCTAGGGAAGAATAAGAAGTATTGAAGAATGAGAAAAGTGGTTGTATCATCGTGGCTGGGTAGGAGAGATGTGTTGAAAAAGCAGAGAGGGTTGTTGTTGTTGTCTCTCTCTGGGGTGCACCTTGGGAAGTGAGGCTCTTGCCGTCTGGGTTTGGTTACAAATCCTCCACCCTTTTGGGTCGGACCGAACCTCCAATCCGGGAATCAATCCGGAGCCAAGACATGCGCCCGCTTCTTATTTCCTATAGACAATTTCTGATCAGATCGAATGATCGGCCCCCTCCATCCAGATCAGTCAGCAATATCAAGGAGGGGGCTGCAGGGGTCGTCTCTCTGGTGCTCTGGGTGCCACCACCAACCACCACCACCAGCTACTTTTTATATTTTCCAGATCTTCGTATGCTTTTCATCCATGTGCAGCAGATATATATGTGTGTGACTCTCCGTACCTAAAAGACTTGCTTGCTCCTCAGATCGCCCTGCTTCCTGCCCTCTCCTATTGACAACCCCAATACCCTATTCCATCTTCAGTTCTTCTTTTCACTCCGAGCTAAAATCATGTCCTACTCCTCAATCACCACCTTTTACACGGGTGATCTGCTTTCTCCCGGCTCATTCTCAACTTTCCCGAACCCCCACGCAATCCAACAATATTAATCGCCCCATACTACTGGAGCAACTTGATACACTTTGATACACTTCAATCACTCACCTTCCGCAGTGACAAGCTGTCTCACATTTTTACAGTCTCTCGCCCATACAGTCCCCATAACCAACTACTTCTACTGCCACTACTACTACTAATAAACACACCACTGACTGACCAAGTCAATTCAGTAGGCAAAGAGCTCTGCCTGTGATGAGTGAGTTAGTGTCAAAAGTTAGTTTGTGTATTCATAACATTCATACAACAAACTCGGTGGCTCTCTCTCCCTTACTACTCTCATGTGTATATTGTGTGTCTGAATCACTCTCTGCTTCTCTGGCAACTTAATCACACAGGATTTAACTAACCGCTACTGAGTGAACACCGACTTTAATCCATCTGATCGTACAATCAATCAGTATTTGCCCACAGTTCATAAATACATTTTGAAACAAGGGCAGCAGAGAAGCTAGAAGAGACTCTTGTTCACAGTTAACTCTGTTTAAACTATTCCTCCTGTTGTAACTCTCTCTCTCTCGCAAATATACACTCCACCATGGAATTATTCTGTTGGTCCAGCAAAAGTTATTATACCAACCAATTTACTACGTTACCTTCAATTCAACACGCGGACAATGAGAGTGGTTGTTGCATAAATATAGGTTGTCTCATTCACAACCAAAATCTTCATCGCGTTTTTTAAAATGTTCCCTACAACTCCGTAAAAATCACCCTTCTGACTCCAAAGTAAATTCTGTTATATATTTCCCTCACAAATACTCGTGAGAATTGTGGTGAACTAAGAAATGAAATACCAAAAGACTCCGGAGCTATCGAATCTTTTGTTAAACCAGTGTCATGTGTGACTATGTGGTGAGTGAGTGAGTTATCCTTAGCAATTAATTAGAAGTATGACCTTCATTGGTATAAAAACATGAGCGACCGTAATGGTAATATTCTTATCCTACATCTTAGTCACTACTTCGTCATGCATTTCCTCTCCGATTTTATTCCCAAATGTTCCCACAATAAGTTTTATACTTAGTTACAAGTTCCAGTCACTACCAAGTGTAGTGTATATTGGTAAAATTGCATTTCCATTTAACCAGGATCCGTAAAGGTAATCAGAGATATAAGTTTAGTGCAAATCAGTCAATATTATTTTATTTAGTGGGTGAGAATCGCTCGGGCTTTATTAAGAAGAACCCGAGTTTTGCTTTGCACAGAGGGTTCTTTTGCTCAGGGAAAGATTTCGGTGGTAGCTTAGCTAATACTGCAGACGAAAGTATCGAAGGGAAAAGTGATACAACAACCCGTTTCTCCAAAACTCGACACCATCAGAGATATCTTCTTCGCTAGCTGTGTAGAGTTTTTGGAGTGTCTTACAAGCTTATCCTTTGAATATACTTGTGCCTGGGTGCTCATTTCAATTAAAAATTGCTCTTAACAAAGTCACATTTGCATCAAATAATCTGTCTCAATTACAAGTGTATTAGTTTTTGCACGTGTTGCAACTCTGAAAGCATCAGACTCATTGATTTTTTAGTGGTTCTCCTTGTCTTGCATGAACTCATGACTTGATTTCAATTGGTTTGGAATAAAAGTCTTATTAGTCACGTCAAAAGTAGTTCCTGATAGATAATTAAACTTGATTACAAACAGCAGCCTGGGAGCTAACAGCTAATTTATTCGCAGGAATATTTTTCCACGAAGTACTTATCGCCAATATTTTTCTGTGAACGGAGAGCAGCATCAAATAAATAGATTGGTATGAAATTCCAGATATATTGAATTAATAATCCATTGTTCGATCATTAAACTGCAGTTTTTAATCAAGGTTTACGGATTAGTGCAGATATGAAAATATTCACAATAAAACTCTGTAAGTGTTTGAGTGTGATACCGATTTTGAGGTAATCCCTGTCACAAGGCCGTCAATTAGGCTGGACTTGGTGTTCAATAATCGAAAATATCAGAAGTCTTATCAGTTGGTCGGCAATGTGAAAGCGGATTTAAGGTTTGCGTATAGTAAATAAACAGTATCAGAGGGCAGCTTACCTTTTGCTCTCTTGTCACTTTTGAGTGATGATGAAAGTAGGATTTGGGAATTTGGGATTATTGTGGCGAATCGAGATATTGATCACCATTTATTAATTTAAAGTGAAGGTTAAAGACGTGCTAAACGTATTGATCATTTATCATAAATACCAGAATGCATTTTATAGTTGCAATAAAAATTAATTATACTTGAATTCCCTCAATATCTCCTGACAAAATCTTGGAAAGCTACAAGGATAAAATAAAAGCAGATTCATTGATTAGAAATACACAAAATCACAGACTATTTGCACATTAGCAACTAGATTGCTCCATCATTTTCCATTTTTGCTGATTGACTGGTTCATAAATGTGTGAATGCTTCGTGTTAGTGAATGACAGGATTAGAGCATCAGATGCTTTAAGTTTATTATGGATGAGGAACCAATTTTCCGCGAGGTCTGATATCGAATCCTCCTAATCCTGTTCAGTTGATAGCACTAATCTTTAGAAACTATACTTGCCATAATAGACCGTATTGACTGCTGTCGCTCACCATCGTTATCCGCCAAAGTCAACTTATCTTTAATGCTCCCATGGTCTTTCGGCTCACTCCTTATCAATCACAGTCCAGGCAGACTTACCAATACACTTGGTTTGTGTCATTCTCTATTCTTGACATTCTCCGTAGACTTCGTTGTTTACTGTAAAATTGCATTCCTATGATTTCTATCCAGTCATTCGGAGAGAGTTTGTAAAGGATTTGTGAGAGTTTAAATACATCCAATGAGGCTAATAATGCTGGTCAATTGATGTTCATCTACAGTTCTAGTTCATTCCCATTCATGTGAAGTTTCTTTTATTCTCCACAATTTTTACAATTAAAACCCTTTGAATCCATTTACCGTTATTATGTTTATTATTACCTGTAAATCTAAAAGACACACGCACAAGTAGAACTAAAATTTACATTTTACAGTTATAATATGCAAAAACAATCTTGTATATTGTAGGTTCATCATCGGCTTGAAGTGAAACTAGAAATTAAATGTATTACAATGTTGAGAATCCGAGAAAGGAAACAAAGCGTTTGTTTGGGAAACATTGAGTGAAGTGATAGTTGTACAGTGAGCTGGACAAATGTACGGACATAAGAATCACTCTTTGGGAATAGACTATTATTGTTTGCTACCATCATCTCTCGAAGGCTTACCTTCATCTCTTATAGCTGGAGCTTGTTCGTCTCCAACAAACTCACCACATCCTCAACTCTCTCCATTGACCTCTGCCCTCACAAGCACTTCTGCATCTTCCACCAACAATAACTCTCAAGCTGTCGATTGGATTTTCAAAAAAGAAAGAATCTTCCTTCTTGCTCAGTTTTGGCAACAAGTAATTTTTATAATTATGTTCAATCAGCATGATTCAAATCAAGTCATTGCTTTCATAGTGTGTTGTTCGTAGGAAAAGAGTCATTAAGGGAAATTGATGAATACGTCCAATATGTTTTGATACTTTTGTTGTTGTGATCCCATAAAATTCTCTATGTTGAATATTTTTCTCGCTCTATCCCGCAGTCAGAGTCATAAATGTTAAACCTGCTTGTCATTGATATATTATTCACTTGCATATCTCGAATTCTTCATAGACCATTCAAACACATTTTTCATCCAGTTATTCAAACATTGCGAGAAGTTTAATCACAATTTGATTCAAAATATGATTCCGTAGCACATGCAAGATGCGATTAATTCAGAGAGTCTATGTATCAGGTTTCATCCCTTGTGAAGCCTTTTCCTATTTGCAATTACCTCTCTTTACTATTGAGCCGAATCATATTAAACGGTTGATCAAAGTAGCTAGAGCTTCCCATAAGAAATTCATAATTGCTAGTTTGTACAGATATTAATAAATACGAATGAGGCATGAACTGATAATTGGATTTTGGCCCTGATGTAAAATCGAATTTAAAACTCTTCACAAAATTTCCGTGGATTGATTGATACCTGACACGTTCAAATTTATTTTTGGCCTACGGATTATCACAAAAAAGTATAAAAATCATTCACAAAGTATGTTCAAGAAATAAGGATATATAGAAGAAAATAAAAGGAAGTATCAAATGCTGATTTAGAGTTAAACCAGGTTTTAGAAGTCCTATAATATTCCCTATGTCAAAATGTCAATCACTCAACTCCTCCTTGATGGACTCTAGGGGGTCACTTGGTGGGTGGTGTTTCCTTAACTGTCCTTTACATTCTACATATACGATACCTGTAAATCGAAGCCAAGATTTTTTTCATGGAATCAGAAGAAAAAAGGATCATAAAATATTTTAACACAAGCTTGTCGAAATCGCGTTAACGCATCTCCACATGGATTGAGCATTAAAATAATCGAAAGAATCACACATGGTGCGTACCGCCAGCTAGCAAGCTTGAATTATTTGCATTCCTTTTGTCTCCCTTAACTCCTAAGGGAAATATATTATAAATTATAAAGTACACCATTTAAAAATATCTTGTTATCAATTGATTCTACAACTAGCAACATATTCATCAACTGGTTGTAGATTTTCTTAGCAAATGTTACACAAGCTCAATCGACATTTTATTTTCCACGATGCTGGAATCACCATTTAAGGTTATCAGTTTGATGAGACGTGATGTAAATATTTAGAATGCGTACAAGAAATCTTCCCCAAGAAAAGCTGTCAACTCGAATGAGTCGATAAATTACATAGGAATCGAAGATCACGAGAATAAATGGCTTATGCCACATGCCACAGACGTGAGCTCATAATATTTGCAGGGTTGGGTAGCATCAGTTGATCTATGTGTGAGTACTCAAGCGAGAGGACTGAAAGATTTAAGAAATGTGATGATTATCTGTGAAGGTGCACACAACACACGGATACAGCTTTGAATCTTGAAGTGGTCATTTATAATGATATAAATTCCTAATGTCAAATATTACAAAAATCAATTAGCGATTAAACCCAAAGTATTCAAATAATGGTTGGGAGTAGTGTGTGCAAGCAAAGTTTAAACAATAGAAACGGCATGCTAATGAATATTGCATGAAATCAATCCTTGCCTGTTTAAGTTATTTTTTCTCTGAGGAATGCAAATGAATGAAAGACGTGTGTACAGGATTTCTCGGGCATTTGATACTCCAAAAGAGACAATGGTTGATCTATCAACTTTCAATCTACAACAATCTGTAATACCTCAACCAACATCCAACCAGTCTCCAACCCAAACCCAACTGACTGAGCTTTCATTGACAGGCAGAAGTTGTGCAACAACTTGTCGATGAATGTCAGTTTTCCCCTTTTATACTAAAGATGAAAAAATGCGTGAATAAATTTTACGAGAATCCTCAGGGTAGCTCTTTATTATTGCTGATATTGATAATCCAATAGAATGACTTTGTCAAGATTTATTATTGGTCTTTCAAACTCAGGATATTCAATGCGTCTCTCCCTAAAGAATAAAGCGGATAAGGCAAAGAAGCACACAACTTTCCAAGAAGGAATAATGATAGACTTAAAGTATAAAGCGGTTATGACATACGTATCAGATGTACTTGTATGAAAGAACACGGTGGCACCGTCATAAGACGGTCGGCAGTATTGACAGCAATCAAAAGTAGTTGCTTTTTAGATTTGTTAGATTGAATGGGCAGTTATGTTCTCTAAAATCCAGTTATGGAGCTTGACTTACCAAGACCTGGTGGCAGTTTCAATGCGACAAGAAATCAGACGAGCTGCGTGAATCATTCGCTTGTCCTCCGGGTTTCGATCAGGTATTCTTCTGGCATTGCATATATACTCGCTGACTGAGAGATATTGAATGTTTAGGTAAATTGACCTTCTTCTTCAGGCTGCCGTCTGTCTTTTACTCTCAACCTGAACCTTTATCCCGTATATGGCAATGTTAAGTCGTTTTATTGTTTAGACCAACTGCTAAAACCATATTATTGAAGTAGATTTACATCTATCCGTCTTCATCGATTGATGAGCAGGATATCCGGTCGAAATTGCATCGCTCGCAAGAATCGTAACAGACGATGACTGTGGCTCATGCAACAAAATAAGCGCAATTAATTATAACACTCATGTCCACACACTCTGGATAAACTTGCAGCTAGTGTTTCTACTGGTTAACCATTATTTATTTAGTCTTATTAGATATATAAATATTTTAAACAGCCACATAAATTTTGCAATAGTGCTGTGCTACACAGTATCAAGAAACTGACACACAAATATTAAGTATGCAGACACTCGCAGACACACAACTTCAAGTCATTGAGATTCTGACTGTGTTCCCCACAGGAATATTATAATCTTATTGATCTCTGAGCCACAATAATCACCTCTGATGAAAACGCGACCATTTGGTGGAAATAGATACCCCAAGAATATGAATCAATAAAGGTGTATTTCCCCATCTTTCTGAGAGTCTCTTCCACACTCACTGAGGACCAGAGAGAAGGCCAGGAAGGGATGTGTGATTTGTATTCAAGTCAGTCTAACACCTCCAAACTCCATTCTGTCCCTCTAACTCACGGACCACAAAATGACCTTTCTATCGAAAACCCATAAATTTTTATGGGCTCATAAAAGAGTCCAGACTTTTAACAAAAATCAAAATTCCAACTTTATTACTAACTCTAAGTACACAACAACCGTAGTCTTCCATACATCTCCCTTGTCCTTTCGCTTTATCCCCTGCAATCAATTCACTCTATCATTAGAGAGCGATTTTGTTCATCCGCCGGAGCCAACCGATCCCTTTCACAATCAATAAAAGACAATCCTTTCTGGTATTAAAAGACGTTAAATCTCTTACCCTTCATTGTTCTGTATCATCTGTATATTCATATTGCATGCACGCAGTTTTAATTCCAATGATGTGCTTATATATGCATTAAGAACCCAAGTTTAACTTCCTTTAAAACACGCTGAGCATATCACGTCCAGTACGCACACAAAACCAACTCGCACTTGCTAACTTGGCACTGTAGGTTAGGAATATTAAATGCCTCATAAAAATTTGTCATGAAACGCTCCTCAAGGTACCATTGAAATAGTAAATAACTGATAGATCTTGAAGATTATTACATGAGGTGCAATGTATTGGCCATATGTCATCTTGGAGGTGTACGGAGAGTCCCTCTTAAGTCGTACCCACCATATGCCAGTCTTATGGGTTTCCTCTACTGCTACTCTAATTACCGGAATTTACTTTTTTCTTTTGACCTTACTGATACCATTATTGACATTTTCCTGTTATCAATCGATGAATTACAGAGTTTGCAATTGATGCGATGATTGTGTAAAAGTGGAAGTTGGTTGTTCTGTTTTGCAATGTTCTTTTTCTCCACAATAAGGAAACAAAGGGGTAGTTTTGCATTGACAGTTACAACAACTGCAGCGTTGTTGACATTAACGGGTTGGATTGTAGTTGGGAATTGAATAAGAATTGAGGAGAGGAAGGATGCATCCGAAATTGAAGACTTTTGTGGTGTAGTGTCGATGTAATTTAGGATCGGATTATTAGCTTGGGGAGGCGGATGGATGAAACTAATTTGTGAATTTTTTGCAGAGAGCAACGCTGGCTGAAAAGGAGGTGACATCATTGAAGGAGAAATTAGGATCCCAGGGTGGCGGTGGCTCATCATCGGGTGCAGCAATGGCCCCTCCACCACCCGAACGAGAAGACAGTCTCATCTCATCTCAGCATGAACTTGCTGCCAAAGACAAAGAGGTGAGTTTTGATTAGTAATTATTGTTAAAATGTAATTGGGTACTCGTTTGGGATGAGGGAAATGAATGAATGACTCGAGGGCTTTTCATACCCAGTTTGAGAAATTCGATTAAATAGACATTGGATTTTGGAGGAAAGGTGAGACAGGCGAGAGGGCAGGGACTGGTTCCTTGGACGAGTTCCGATAATGTGATTATGCGTGGGGATAGTATAGGAAAGGGCTGAGTTATGACGTCTTGGACATTGATTTAATATCTCATGAGAAAAGTTATCGGACGTATGGATAGAAAGAAGTTTAATAGTTTCACGCTGGGATTGATGGACCTTTAAAAGAACAAGTACAAGAGACTAAGGAGTGCATAAATTGAGACTAGGAATACATAAAGTGTGGATGGAGTGGAGTTGTGGTTGACCCAAGTGGTGACCTCATGGAATACAAGTGAGGGGGTTACAGTGCCCCCCGCTGTCTTAATTGGCCATTTCCATGCATCTGTTGTCCGCCTCTCCAGACCAACTTCTTTTGACATGGGAGTTTTGTACCAATAATTCTCAGCTTTTTCTTGCATTTATGAACATGCGAGCATGCAGGATACCCTATTCCAAATTAATAGAAAACATCTCACCCAAAATAAATCTCCTGCTTCAGCCCCCACCAACAACCACCACCACCACCTCACCTGTCCTCGTCTCCCCGTATTCTTGTGCAATCTCCACTCTACCCAACTTTTCACACGACCAAGAATATAATTATTAGCTCACTGATGCATGGAGCATCTTCCGTCATGCCTTTCAAACTCTTAATTACGATCAATGAGCTTACTTTTGCCTGACACATCCATTATTAACAAGTGTATGTGTGCATTATCCATCCTCACAACCACACAACATCATCAACTACTACTTCTTCAGAGTCTCATATTGCACAACTCTACAAGATATTAATTGATTTCTTTTTTTCAGATTGCAACCCTCATTGAAAACGTTCAAAGATTACAAACTACGCTCAACCAAATACGTGAAAGTAGTGCCACACAAATTAGGCTTCTTGAAGAGAAACTGGATCAAAAGCAAGAAATGATTTCCCGACTGGAAGCCCGACTTGATTCACAAAGAGATTATGATGAGATGAAACGAGAGCTTTTTGTAGCAAAAGGCCCATCTATAAATGACCCTACCATCAATGGGGGTGAAATGAAGGAGGCGAAAGACAAAAGACCAAGTAAGTCATCAGCAAAATTCTAGCGTATTTGGTAATTCATTAAGATGAGGTCAACTAGAGTCATAAATCACGCGTGAAACTCGTACTCGACTTGCATTACCCATGCAAAGTACACAATAACTTTCTATCGGCAGCATCAATGTCTCACTACATTATTGGGTTAAAAGAATCGTAAATAACAAGCCGGAAGGTAGAACATCAACAACGGTAGCCTCTATGTATCTTTCCATACACACGAAAGCACACACAGCCATCGATGCACATGATCTCTCTGTGCAGTCATCATCATCATTACCATCATAGGCTATTCTCGTTGTTTTACATGCTCACTTCATGTCCAGAGAGAGAAGTAGGATTAGCGATTCAGTTATCATCATATATAGTCGTCTCTTCACCATCCTCCGTGTTTGGTATTGCTTTCGGTGGTGGTTTTTGTGGTCTTTAGCTATTGAATGATTCGGGAAGGTGTGCCTTGTGTGATTTGGTGTATACAACAAACTCATCTCTCTACAGCTTTAATCCACCACCACCATAGTCTAATATGTATATGATGATGATGATGACTAGAAGAGAGATACATTCAACATCAACTCTAGCCAACTGATCGAACACGTCTATTCTTATTCAATAGGCACGCTTATTAGACGTATTTAGTCATGTCTAATGGCTTCACAACACAATAACCTTCATTTTTATGCTCATCTGGTGACGAATCCAATTGAAAATTATGATTTTCTATCTGAAAATATTCTCATTTCAATAAATATTCTTGAAGGCTCACACAAACACACACCACCAGCTCATTCCGGTTCAGGTCTGAATACTTTGGACTACACAAACTACTACACAAACTAGTCCTCAAAATCTCTAAGGTGCAAATGATTGTTACGAAACAATTATCACTTTTGGGAATTTGTGTGGCGATTTTTCATCATCACTGTCATTGTTTTCCACTTGACACAAGAGATGCGCGCGTATGGGCAATAGTGATGATGAAAAATGTTGTAGAATCAAAGAGAGATGAGGTTGGGAGAATGAAAGTACAAGGAATCTACATTATGTGTACCGTCATCATAATCACCACTCAGAATGCCGTAGAATACCTCTCCGCATCTTTTAATCATACAAGACGGCCAAGAACAACTGGTTATGACAACTCAGGCAATCGCTGTGTGATCTTCTGGTCTCCTTCTCTCTCTCTCGCTTATAAATTTACTTCTACTGTAATAATATGTTTAAATCAGGCGAACTTGAAAGAAGCCAAAACACAGCGGATGTGTATATCCACGCACAAGTTGAAGTATCCAAGTGGGACCTAATTAATATGAATACGAGTGGCGGAGCTAAAAATAACCCTTTCTATATTCCATTGAGAAATGTGGTTCATTTTACTTACACAAACCAGAAGTCTTTACCCATCTCTTTTGACAGCATTAGAAACAAAGATCTTATTGATCTTAGAGAGGTACATTTTACTTACGAATAAATAATTACACTTCAACTGTATTAATTAACTATGTGACATTAGTTTTCGAACAGAGAGACACAGCCTCATATATTTAAATCGTGACTCTTGTAAAGGTTGTATTTACTTGTAAGAATGATGAGAATAGAATTAGCGACCTACAATGTTCATCTCAGTTTGGTGAGTAGTGAGTTAGTGAGTATTAAGCGAGTTGCAGTGAGGAGGGGTGGAGTAAAAATGGTAAAATCGGAGTAGGGAAAGTTTGATAAAGTCATCATCAATAGTTTTTCCATGCACGAGTTATTGCAGAGAGTGGAGGGGAGGATTTCTCGGTCATTTGCAATCCGGGTTTTTCTCCCCTTTCGGTGTTTTAGGGTTGTTGGAATGGGATTGAGGAATCACCCACTAACCAATACATCATTTCCACCAACACATGTCTTTCCCGTGTGTAAAGTGTAGGGTGCAAATTGGGCCATGCTCTTTCCTGACATACATTCCATCCGACCTGCGGAGAGAAACAGATTGTTGCTAATGTACATCTAGTTTTTAGCAACATTTCAAGTTGGATGGTGACAGTAACATGTGGCTGGCACGTTTTATCACAGGTTCGCCTATGAGTGGAATACCTCCGAGATTTTTACTTGCTCCCACTTCCCTACCTGTAGAAGCGTTCGGGTCTATATTGGGAGATGAGATTGTAAACCAATGGCGAAGGTCACTAGAGCGAAGTCTCTTGGCCTCATCTCCACCTTCGTCCACTGGAGGACTGCATTCTTCCAATCACCCTGCTTCACACCATATGAGCAACGAGTCATCATCCCCACCTCCACAAGATTCTTCCCCCAGAGCAGATTTAGGTCATAATGACTCCAGCATGAATATGGACACCTCGTCCTTGCTCAACGGAAGTTCTTGTGGACCCAACTCAGACAGACTTCCATTCCGATATGAAGATTCTCTTATTCCAAAAAGCGATCCTATGGAGGCTCGTCTCCAAGAAATGCTACGACATAGCATGGACAAGTTCGGATCCCAGTGCTTAGACACACTTCAAATCGCAAGGAAAGTCAGAGAACTCCTCTCCATTCATAACATTGGACAGCGTCTGTTCGCAAAATACGTACTAGGCTTATCTCAAGGAACGGTGAGCGAACTTCTCTCCAAACCAAAGCCGTGGGACAAACTGACTGAGAAAGGACGGGACTCTTACCGAAAAATGCACGCTTGGGCGGCAGATGATGCATCAGTTCTCCTCCTCAAGTCACTCATCCCTAAGAAAGGTAATTTGTGTCTCATCTTAATGACGCTTCTTTGCTCCATAACGTCTACCCTCTTTAACCTCATCTCACTACTTATCACCAGGTTTCATCTTGCCCCAACATTATCCTCTAGTCACTTTAGTTATTCATCCACTATTCATGTCCAATCATTCACGCCCAAGGTTCCATAATCATTTAAAGTTGTGTATGTGTTTCGATTATTCGCTGTTTGTGGATTGAAGTCATACGAATTGATTAGATTTGTCATTTATTGGCCCCTGCAGTTCCTGAAATACACTTATTATCATTCCTTTGAGATTCAATTAATCATAGCATACCTTTATGTGCAGACAATTACACACCATCAGCTTCCGCAGTTTAGACTTGACTCCTCACAACCACTGAACCCATGAAAGGAATCAAATGTTATCATAACTTGAACTATAATTAGATTGGAAAGGTGATAGAGTTGAAACATTGTATGGAGATTACAGCTTCTTTTATTAGTGATCATGAAAGTCGATACCAACATTATGTAAAGTAATAATTCGTTAGATTTTTTTACTTGGAAGGAAATGGCTTAATGAATGCCAGGAATCGTTTATCATTGAAGGTCGATTCGAAAGGATGTGATTAGTATTGGCTCCATAGTTCGGTGGAGACTGAAGTTTTTGTGTAGAACACAAGAAGGACTTCCGATAAGTAAAGCGTAGTCATAATAAATCCATAGTGATGAATATCTGGGAATGATCAGTGGTGGAGAGTCTTATTGTATCATCATCATCATCAAGAGAGAGAGAAACGAGTGTAGGGAAGATGAGATACTTAATGTAATGGAAATAAGGAGAGCAGTTTTGTTGTGTAGTGGGTCGTAATGGATTGATATACACCGGGAGCTTACAACTACTGAGGAGTTATTAAAGATGGGAAAAGTTACTCAATGTTATTTGAAGTCTCTGATGACTCTTTGTCCGTGACGAGAAAAGGAAAAGTTTTTCTGTTCTACGAGAGATCATCAGTTCGTTATACCTCATCAAAAATACATTAATGGTCCTGCTGTTGTTTATTTTTTTGATGGCAAACAGACCTGGGCAAGTAGTTGCACAGAGTGAATTTCAGTAAAACTGAAAGACAAAAACGAAGAAGGCCAGGAAAACTGTAGATCTAGATTAGATTCGTTTTTACTCATGTGGGACGAACAAAATTATTATTATGAGATAATTGTGTCCATCCCTGTATGCTTTGCGGACTCAGTTAGCAATCAACAGCCAGTCAAACAGTTTTCCTTGATGAATGATGAACCAGACCATGCTTACCTTATATATGATTCCTAAATTTTTATGCTTCTTGGGTCCATCATACCTCATTCGCTTATTGCATTGGCATTCCGTCAATTCCCTCATCCTTATAAACCTATACGAATAAGTATGGTTGCTCAAACTTTTAATTTCTGCGGAGCGGAAACTCCACTAACAGTCTACCAGCTCTTTCGCAGTATAATGCAACCCTCCTCCGCACATCTGCTCAACTGATGAATCCTAATCTGAGATTGCACTATGAGCCTCAATCATATCTTTCAGAACTGATACGCATAAAACGATCTCAAAGAAACAAGTCAATTAAGACTCAATGAATTCTAACCCAAGTGTAAGACTGATGTACACACATAGATTCATCGGGTGATTCAAAGTACTAGGAAACACATGCGAACAAAATCATTTCCATCACAAGCAATTTAGTCATTCAGATACCTATCAGTTGGCAGATATCAGTGACTTCATTTAATGTCCCAAGCTTCCAGGTTCCTCTCTGGCAAAAGACATATGAAACACAAGTTGTTGCAGTTTCTTTTCTGGGAAAGCCCATATGGCAATCAGGTTAAGTTGTTAAACGCGAAGAACAAGCAATTGAAGTTGGTTTGGGTAATGGAAAAAATAATTCTTGATGACGGGAAAGAGTTAAACATGTAGAGAGAGTGTTTTTTATTATTATGATTATTTATTAACGGTAAAAAGTATAGATGAGGCCAATAAAATAGGAAAGTCATGTAGAGGAACACAATATTAAACACAGACCTATGATATCGCCAACTTCCACTCGAATTGGGTGTTTCAACTCCTTATCCGGTGACTCTCTATGCATGTGTTTGAGCATTCAAAATTCAATACCCTTTCAATACAAAACCCCGACACTAAATGGTACAAACACAGTGATGAGGGTGATACAAGTGGGGATGTATAAATTTATTTATTCGGTAAAGCGTAATATTGTGTCTGGGAATGAACAGACAGAACAATCATTCAATTGCCCTTTAGTACTCAATAATTCCAACAACTTCCATTTTCACTCTGCTCTTTTCTGTCTTCCCTTCCCGATCTCTTCGATACCCAAGTAGTAGATATCTTTCTATTATTACTGAATTTTTTATGCGATTCACAAATTGAGTGTGATGTGCATTAATATGCACTCACTACTTGTGATACTATTTTCAACTGAGATCTCTGCTGCTCCTCAGCTTCGAGCTTTGTACAAACTATGGGGTGCTTTAATGGACGGTGTCCATTAGTAGCCAGTATGCATTTATTATATAGACACAAAAACGAATCTTGAGGAGAGACGTAGTTTTATTAGTCTAATCCTCTCGGACACACATATAGAATATTCTCGTGGGGTATTATTAAGTGTACTCTCTCTTGTGTAACACTCAACCATAATATTCGTATATATATATACATTAATAGATACACACACATGCAAGTTGCAGCACAATTTAACCATTCAATAATCATGTGTATAAGAATGAGAGAGCCATCGTGGCCTATGTCTCCGTCAGATGATTACACTAGTAGAAGCTGGGTGAGTGAGATTCCAGATCTGAGCTGGAGAAAATCAGTCGCCCTTGAAAAATTTATGACTCCTAATGCCAAACGGAAATTACGTCAAAAGATATAAAACTTCTCTCTCCTCAATTTTTTATACGCAGCTCTAATCCTTCAAACCCTTTAATCACCTTTTGGGGTCTTCACACAACAATCGTGTGTATATATACCCTTACAATATTAACCCCTGAGAGTTTCATCAATGTTCTTCAACGGACACAACAATCATGTCCCTGCTTACAATAGTTGCAATGCTTTGTGTCAAGTCCCACAATAATTTGTGGTTACAGAGCTTCTTGCAACGGTAATTGATGTGTGTAGTGCTTTCCACACTTTCCAGTGCAAAGATACTTGTCGATGTTTGTTCAAACGTGGGAGTCATTTAGCCTTGATAGACATTTTAATTACTGAGGGCATTAAGCAAACCGGTAGGGAGGAGTGCTGGTGCTCGCGTGGATTATTTCTGAGAAGTTGTGCGATGCTCGTATGCACGGATGAAGGCATAGATAGGTGATTCGGTTGAATACTTTTGATAAAAAATGAGATGTACCCTGTCATGTTGTCATATACATACAAATAATGTTTTTAGGTGAAAGAAATCTTTCAAAAAAAGGTTTACATGTGTCGAGTATTGGGAAATCGGAATCTAGTTTGTTTGCAGTTATGATATTTATTTATAGGATTGTGGGGAGAGAGAGGGTTGTGAGAGATCGGATTTTGTTAATGGAACGTTTAAAGGGAAATGTTGTAGGTATTTGATGAGCTGGTGTAGTTCCAAGAAGAGAGATATAGAGTGATTGGTGGTAGATATTTTTGGTGTGGAACAAATTAGTGGAGACAGTCGCCAAAATTTACAGTCGATTGACACGTATGTAAAGGCAGGAGCGGAAGATGCAGAAGAGAGATCATCTCGGAAGGTTATAAAGAAGGAGGGCTTGGTATGCCAATTAAGTGAGCCCGACACACTCGAACTGAGCTTCTTATAGAGTGAATGTCGGCACTCCACAATTATTATAGTTGAATCTATTTTTCGATTCTTCCTATTCTATCCAGATGTTCAGAATCTGTTGAATAGCTATTTGATGTCGACATGGATATGTATTTATAGATTTCAAACAATTTTGACTCTCAAATAACATTTGTATCTGCTACTCACTCCCAAACCAAACGTCTCATCAACCATAATTGCAAATACCAAATCTTTTTCTTACTTACACTCTGCTCCAAAAACCTTTCATATCATTATCATCTCGAACTTTTATCAATCCATGCCAACTTTACTGCTCGTCGTTCAAGATCTCAGCTCCACTTATTGCCCTCATCATGATCTTTTACATCCATTTCCGTCAACTTCACAATCCAAATCAATCTCTCTCCCTACCAGACACAATTTACACTCACTTCCCACTCCGTCTTAATCCTTCTTCCCTCAATACACTTCAACCTACACGCACACACCACCACAACTCCCAAGAACTGACTACTCCTGGAGCTGTGCTACACAGGAAGTTGCATTTCATGCATCAAAATCTCAATCTATCTGTCCCCTATCCTTAATGAATCGTGGAAATCACATTTTCACCCTGTCGATAAAGTCTCATTAAAGTATTACCCAAGGCTGGAGAGGTTAGGTGAGGCAGTAGCCTAGAGAACATTTTTAAGTGTAGGAAGGTGCGTCCCAAATCAACCTGTCAGTCATCTGCTTCACATTATTATTGTCCGGAAAGATGTTTCCGAGTAAAAAAGAAATGAGGTGGATTTTGAAAATACTTTGCACCGGATTCCTGGGAGTATAATTGACAGAAGGTGATTGAAGAGGGTTGAGGGGGAGAATGAATGTTGAATGATTGACTGTCAGAAGGAGGATATTGAATTGATGAGCGAAGGTGAGGGCGAATTGAGAAGGTGCAAAGGTAGAATTATCGGATTTAGAGAATAAGGGAGAGAGAGCGGTTGACAGGAGTGCTGGTGAGGTCATGTACGACGGGGAGATTCGTGAAGCTATGTTTGGAAGGATGGACTAATAGATGATGATTATTACAGAAGGGAAATGGACACTTTGATGTTGTAGTAATCGGTTATATTTCTTGGGGAGCTGACGCTAACTGTGTTGTGGAATTGGTTGATGTCCATTAAATATAAGCACAAAGATAGGGTGGATGATGGGGTCATGTGAAGGAGGCGGCTCATTAGTACCTGAGACTATTCAGGACGAGAGATGTGGTGGCTTGAGTGACGTTTGCCCAGGATTATGCAATCAAGAGTAATTTACATGAAGTATTGTAATACGATAATCGTTATTTATTGAAATGGTCATTATGAAGGTAACTTTTGGCTTCTTTCCTTCATTCTCATCAGAATCCAATCTCTTCAAACAACAAGTGCTCGTAGAAATACCATGTTCGCCTGGTTCATAACTTGAACAACTTGACAAACCCTTTTTGAATGTAAATTTGGTAGTTAAAGGTGGACAGAGAATATCCTCATAAACAGTATGGTTATGATCCAACTTAACGACTTTGAAAAAACTGAGAGAGGCCCTCTGGGGTAAAATCCTCTTTTTACCGCAGATGTTAATGCTACCTCGACAGAGTTGATTCGAAAAGCACTGCTGATCAATTGAATCCATCTAATCTTGGAAAGCATGGATGGCTGTGAGTGAAAGAGCCATTATTGTCTCATAATGATATTCATATGAATGCAATAAGACTTGACATTATGGGAGTCATAAGTTACCTTCTTACATGGAAAAGGTGAACCGACACTTTCCTTTTAAGACGAGCAAGACGCATCTCTGGCTCACATTAAGTCAAGATTAATGTGCAAATGGGCATCCTTTTCTATTGGCAGACTCTCGTCTCACTCGTCGATTACTGCCAACTTATACCGATTTAACATTAACATTATGACCACCGAGATACTCCTTCTTCATCCTCCAATTACCCAATCTGTTCATTCCTCATCTCTTTATTATTACATTTCCCACTATTTTCTTTTCTCCCAGCCATCCCATAATTCATAGCTATAAAATCATAATACTCCACCATAAATCCGCATTTCTACCTATTTACCTACGCCTCGCCATCCTCATTTACTTAATTGTTTCGAATACAAGCGTCCATGCGGAACTCTCGCCCGAATTTTATGGCGATTCGAAACATGCATCCGCACGCAGGTAGACCAAGAATTATCGGCTTCCTCTCCCAACACTCGCAAAATAATTGATTTACACCCCATACACACGTACAATATACATACATATGCATTTATACACATTTATACACGTAAAAGCGTCGGCCACTAGCTGCCTCGCTTATGAAATACCAACCGAGTGTGCAAATACATCTTCAAGTACCACGAAGCAGCTGGTCCAAACCTACTGGAAGGGAACCAAAGCCACTGAACCAAGCAACCCGAGATCTTTAGATTGGACTTGAATTAATAGTATCAGTTCTAATTAAAATAAAGCGACTGCAGTACGCTAAAAAGCTAAGGACTGATAACATTGGCTCACTATGAGTGAGCACCACAGTTGAGGTTCATTTCCTCTTAGCTGCAAATCAGTTTTTTCTGCTACTCTCACTTATCTCCTGGATATATCTTGATTAGGTAAATCGGTTCAGTTCAGCAACGGAAATCCTGTGTAATAACTTTTGCCTCCTCTGCTCCGCTGGGCTATCAATTCAATGCATTTTCCTATTATGATTACAGATTTCTTCTTGTGTGACCGCTAACGTCATTATTCCATTGTCGAGCTTATTCAAAGGTAGACTCAAGGTTATTATACCCAATGATGGACGATACATTATTACCCCTCTACCAAATAAATATTATTCCCCCTCACAATCCGATACTCCATAACTGTGTATTCAGTCAGATTCATTAACTCTTTGTTTCTCACACAACAGGTAAACTCACGGATTATCATTAGGGCATTGTGTCTCACATTCCTCGCTTAGCTTTCCATTGGTTCATGAAGTGTCAGTCAGGTTGCATGGAATAACCTTTATGCTTTATTATGGTGACTCACACAAAATCTAAAACAGTATTATAATACGCATAGATTGGTGTGACTGAGTAGGTAACTGATGATGACTCGTAGTACACGAGAGAGTAATTAGGTGACATGGATGAACAGGTGGAAAGGGGGATGAGATGTATTGGAGCATAAGAATTGCATGTGAATCCACTGAGTGTTTGCGAACAGAAATTTATATGGCTGATTGTTATGTGTCTCCTGGTGTTGAAGGAAAAGAGGGGAACAACTTGCCGTCGACGTTCCGGTGCGAAGATTCGGGAGCGGAGGATCGGATTGCACACATTCTGTCGGAAGCGAACCAAGCCCTGCAACAGCAACGAGGGAACCACACGAACAATAGTGCGAATCAAGACTCATTCTGTGATGAAAGTGGGGGCAGCAAATCCCCAATGAGTATCAACAATAATGGGTGCAATAATAATGGTGGATGTCCGTCATCCCCTCTGGGTAGTTCTTCGGCTCGTGAGCGAGAGCGACGCATGAGAAAGTATGAGAATGACGACATACCACAAGAACAAGTGGCGAGGATCTATCAGGAGGAGTTGGCCAAGTTGGTTGGCATCAGACTTCCCCATTCCTCCGTAGGAGACGATCCCAGGATACCCCGAGAACATTTCCAGAGGTTAGTTAGTCTCAAATCCCCCCATCTGACTCCAGAACCTCTTTTATTAGCAGTCGGTAATGAAATAATGGATGATGGTTTTACAGCTTGCTATTCCCCCATCTGTTCGGTGGTTCTTTGCTGGAGAGAGAAGATGTTCGCATGGCCCTCGACGCGTATCACAGGGAACTGGCCAAGTTAGCTGCTTCCTCGTCATCCAACTCTTCGCCCCACTTTCCTCCGCCACTTTTCCATCCCGGTGCTTCACTTCCAAATGGACTCAGCGGTGCTCAAGATCTGACCATGCCTAAAAGACTATCTCCCTTGGACATCAAAGACAAAGATGACATTAAGGTGAGTCGGGTGGATTAAGCTTCCTCTTTCCTTCCTCTCACCTCAAACAATGAGGTGGAAGTTTGTAGACCTTCTCCACTCAGCTATGAAAATCTCATTAATAGTCGGTGCATTTGCAGATGGAGAAAGAAGAGAGTTCAGAAGTGATGCGACACGTGGGGAGTGCTTTCTCCCTCGTTAGGCCTAAAGGTGGTGAGTCCAATTCAGGGACAGCTTCGCCCTTGAACTCCATTCTGCCACCGTCTGGAGGAGATGACTCGTCGAATGCTTCTCCGCTGCAGAGAATGGCTTCCATCACTAATTCCCTCATCTCTCAAGTACAACTTTTCTTTCATCAACTCTTGTTTCTTACAAATACTCATGGGAAACTTACTATTTTTCCATACAGCCTACTACCCCGTCTGTGGCGTCGCCAAACCAACGTCCGTTGAAGGCTGTGCTTCCTCCAATCACTCAGCAGCAGTTTGACCAATACAACAACCTCAACACCGAGGATATTGTTCGGAAGGTAGGTTTGTCTCGATTAGATTGTAGTTGACAGAGTTAACGGAAACACTATCACGATTCGCAAGTTTAATTTATCTCCTGGTGACTACAGGTGAAGGAACAGTTGAGTCAGTACTCCATCTCCCAAAGGTTATTTGGAGAGTCTGTCCTCGGCCTGTCACAAGGATCTGTGAGCGACCTACTCGCGAGACCGAAACCCTGGCACATGCTTACTCAGAAGGGTAGGGAACCGTTTATTCGTATGAAAATGTTTCTGGAGGATGAAAACGCCGTTCACAAGCTGGTTGCATCTCAGTATAAGATCGCCCCTGAGAAGCTCATGAGGACGGGTGGATACGCTGGCAATCCATGTGAGTCTTATCAATAAACTTACCTTATTTTGTTGCCACAGAACTTTTACCAGACGTAAACTTAAGGGTGTGGATCATATGTGCATCCTTTAGCACCTGCAACTGCAGCAAAGGCTCCGGCAAAAGTTGCTGAACTTCCAAAGAATCTGGAGACCTCGGTTCTTATCCCACCACCACCACCAATCATCTCACTGCAACAGCAAACTCCTCCGTCAATTGGTCACGATTTCGTCAAAAAGACTAACTCGTCACCTGCAAGTACAGCACCTAGTCCAGTCGCTTTGACCCGAGCTCCCCCACCAGGACTTCCTCCCCAGCCAAGCGTCTATGAAATGGCTGCCCTCACCCAAGATCTCGACACGCAACTTATCACCACTAAGATTAAGGAGGCCCTGTTGGCCAACAACATTGGACAGAAGGTAGTAGTGTTTGCATTCAAGTTCAAAGTTACTATTAAGACCAACATTTATAAAGCAATTTGGTTCTCCTGCACAGATTTTTGGAGAAGCTGTTCTCGGGCTGTCTCAAGGCTCAGTAAGCGAATTACTGTCGAAACCAAAGCCTTGGCACATGTTGTCTATCAAAGGAAGGGAGCCCTTCATTCGAATGCAGTTATGGCTAGCAGATCCTTTGAATGTGGAAAGATTACAACATTTGAAGAATGAAAGGCGAGAGGCAAATAAGAGGAAACGGGGATTGCCTCATTCCACATCTCCAATGGACGCTTATGGATCAGGCACTCAAGGGTCTTCAGATAATTCCAATGACTCTCCCAATGACTCGTACAGTCCTGGGAGTAGCAATGCAGCTGCACCTCCCAATAAAAAGCAACGGGTAATTATTATTCCTGTGTGTTTAAGTATTCGATTGAGATTCTTGTGAGCAAACAAGACTGTCTTTCCTTACAGGTTCTTTTCTCAGATGAACAGAAAGAAGCTCTCAAACTTGCGTTTGCATTAGATCCCTACCCTAATGTCACTGCTATTGAATTTTTGGCAAGGGAATTGGCTTTATCCTCGAGAACAATCACAAATTGGTTTCACAATCATCGAATGCGACTTAAGCAGCAGACTTCCTCTCCACTTGTACAAGGTAGGCTCCAACATCTTTAATAGAGTGGTAGCAACAAGAACGAGTTTTGATCATTAACATTTATTGGATATTTGTGCAATTAGAATCGTCACAGCCCTTTGACCCTGTTCAATTCAGACTCCTCCTACACCAACGATTGTTAGAACTTCACAAAGACAAATTCCAAGTGTTTTCTTTTATGGGTCAGCAATCCGATCAATCAACAGAAGAAGGTTTGGATCTCACTGTAAGCAACACTGCATCAAGAGTTCACTCTGATGACGACTTTTTCGAAGAAGAAGAAGATGAAGATGATAACGATGTATGTTAACCTTTTCCGCAATTAAGATTAACGTATTTTGGAGTCACAACCATGAAATCTGTTAATTACATTCGTTTACAGGGTAGCGTTGCTAGTGAAGATTCATGCGCATCCAACTCAAGTAGGCAGTTACACAGAAAGAGAAAGCAGATATCAAGGTCCGGTGGGTCTCTTCCGGAGAAGTCAGTGTCAATTGGTACGTGTGTGTGTCATGCTATGAATATTATCTCTATACATCCTGAACACAAATATTTTAAGGAACTATATAATCTAATAATTTATTATACAGGTGGCAAAATGGGAGGAGGAGGAGGAGGTGTACACGGATCAGGGTCGTCAAGGAGAAAGCCCGTAGCCCCTCAATGGTTCAATCCTTCATGGCACGATGATTCAGACGACGAGGAAGTAATCAACGGAGTTTGTGTATTCCAAAACGCTTTAAACTTTAGTGCAAACAAAGATACGGTCCGAGTAGAGCCGTCATCTCCATCCGAAACTGCAAAGAACGCGTATCCCGGATCACGGGAAGGGTCGTCAGTGGGTGGAGGTGAGGAGGTGGACGAATCTGTCGAAGAGAAGTCGACGGAAGAAAAGGTCCGGGACAATGGTGCAGGGGACGAGGAGGAAGAAGTGACGAAAGGTGCTCATCATCATGGGAAGCTTTCTTCAAACCACTCGGACGAAGTGAAAGGTGAGCCCACCGAACCACCGACCGACGAACCACCCAGTGACACCGAACTCGGGGATTGAAGACTGTGTATCATTTTCAAGGGACGACGTATAAATTCTGTGAAGACAACTCATCGATAGGTGTAATATTCTCTAGGACGATGATGATGGCCAGTTTTTCCATATAACTCATAATAGATCTAACTGATAAGAGCATTGTTGACGTATCATTAGAGTACGAGTGAAAGTTAGGACGCGTGCAATTGTACACACACATTTACACATTTACACACACACCAATATTATGCAACCAGTTAAATATATAATTACTCTCAGTGAATCTCATGATCTACCTTTAAACTGTCGGATGTACTCATTTTGCAAGTTTTAATGCAGTCTCCAGCACACACATATACAGAAAGAGAGAGAGAAATGTCCTCATCGTAGAAAAAGTATTGTTTAACGGTAATTATTATTGACACATTCTGTTTTTGTATAAAGTACGAATGAGTAGTTAAGTGTATATACATATATATTGCTACATACAAGTCCGTGTATGTGTGTGTGTACGTTGAGAAGGTCTGCTTGCTGAACCAAATGACTTCAAGTTGGTTACAAATACCATGTAATCTGATTTTGTGATATTCATGACTTTAACCTGTATTGTCTTAAGTTAGTTTAAAATACAACCAAATAGTTTCCACGAGTTTTAAAATTCACGAAGAGGATGAGGTTCAGGCATTGTTGTATATGTTTGTTTAATAACCACATTCCTGAACCTTAAAAAGTGTATGAAGATGATGATCAGCCGACTATCATCCGTAATTTATGTTAGAATTGCCATCGTTAGTTAATAATGACTGGTGAGCGTTTTTTATCATTACACACACGAGTCTACCACTACTGAAGTTATCCATTGAACCGAGTGTATACAATACGTGAAGTTACCCTACTGCATCCGATATTCATGAAAGATGTCCAGTCCAATCTCAACTCCACAGCTAGTGTTCGCATTTATCTTTAAAACTCTGTATTTATATAAATAGCCACGTTTTAAACTAAGGTCAGTAATTTAATTTAAGGGTGTCAGTAATGTTTTAAATGATATATACTCCTCTTGTCTTCCTTAATCTGTTTACACAAGTCCAGACTCTATACATATACATATTATTATATACTTCTCGTTGATCTCTGTACACACACATAATTACTCCCTCAAATCTACATCTCTTCGATTTCATCTGTTTTACCAGCCGCTCTCTCATCCTCTTCTTCACTAATTAAGTAGTGTCTCATCAGCAGAACCCGACAACTAAAAAACTCACTACTTACTACTACTACGGTCTAATAATCATGTGAAATTTCGACCTGTATTACATTTTATTACTACTATCCAGCATACTTAATTACATCATCATCATCATCGAAACTTTCTCTCTGTTTAAAAAGAGACACGGACCTCCAATACTCAATATGTACTTCTTGCCTAATACGCAAACCTTGGGACATTATTAGCTAACAATACTCTTCTATATACAGACACCCGTGTTTTCCCACTGTGTACTCTGTAGTCTTAAGATTTTCATTGTTTCTATATAAAATATATTGTCTGTAGGCTTCAGTATTTATTTGCAATATGTGTAAAACTCCTATGAGAGAAATATATTACACCAACCACTGTTGTATTTTGACCTTATCATCATCAGCATCATCAAGTATGCCAGAAGCAGTATTATTTCAACTCTATCTTCTCTGTATTTTAGGTTCATTACTTTTTTGGTGACTCAAAACTCAACAATACACACACACACTGATATTTCAAACTCCAAACTTTATTTTCACACTGTGTAAGCTGATATTATTATAATTGCTCTACGATGATCGGGCATTCTAACGGGGAAAACATTTTTTGTGTTGTTTGGGTAAATTTTAAAGTGTCAAACGCATTCAATTCATTACCAAATATGAGCTAGAGAGATCATAAAGAAACTTTGTAACTGATTAAGAGATTACTTAGTCCTAAATACAGTCCTACTTGTAATGGGATCACTGGAACCTTTCCAATTTTGTACCCGATGGAAATTGCAGACACACACACACGCGAGAGATTAAATTATCTCAAAAGAAAGAATGGCTCAGTTAGTGGACGATACTTATTTATTATAGTAATTTTATTAGTAAGTGAACTTATTTTGTCAACTTTGAGCACTGCATATATACAGCAAAAATCGAATCCAAAGCTTTACGTATACCGGGCACCCTAAGGTGCACACTGAAATACAAAGTACGTTTAATTGTAATTTTCAAACTTGTGGTTTGTCGCCGAGAGAACTTTCTCTCACATAGTTTACTACATTATTACTATTTTGTGTTGTAACTTTGTTATTAAATGCACATTTATGCAACAATCCAGTTCATTAAGCGTCTCCCTACAACTCACTCCAGCTATTCATACAAGAACTAAACTTGTTTTAATACATTATTCTCCGGATTTCTCCGTCACATAATATGGATACTTTTTTAACCCCACTTTGCATGCACGCATCATTTGCATATTGGCGTAATAAACTCATAAAATCCTCAACACTTAATCAAATCCTGAGCATTAAGAAGGACCAAAAAGTATTTGCATACACCATGAGTCCGTAATCCGTATAACGCATCTCTGTATGCACAAACAGTACAAAGGAGAAACCATTGAAATCGAAGAGGCGTGTGGAAGAACTAAATACAGCGACACCTTTTGCTCCACCCGCGGGATATTTGAATGGCTCTTAATTCTCAGAAAGTGGGCTGACCCACTTGCAAAAGTCTTCCTTCTGTTGTGTGTTATTATCTGTCAGTGGTGACTCACATTCTCTTGTTACTCACTCATCAGCAGTTTACTCCTCTTGTCCTTGTCCTAATCAAATCGTACTTTGTTCCTCTATTAATTAATTGGTCGCTCTGGTCTTTCACCTCTCAGAACTTATCACTCTCTGGTTAAGGGTCGATCGTCGATAGTACAACTGATCTCTTCGATACAACACTCACGTAAGGCTCTCTGTGTTCAGTTAGAAATAAATACGCGAGAATTATTCTTTTCTACGTGGTGAGCGTGAGTTCTCACTAAAGTGCAATTAAATTACTACATAGAAAGAGGTAAACAACTTCACTTTTGTTTTTAGTGAAATTAATGCATGTTGAATTGTTATTGATTGATATTTTATATTAATTTTGTTTTATTGTGGTTTGTTTGTTGTAGGTCTGCGTTGAGGTTTGTGTTGCACGGTTAAAAGTTCCGAATTCCAGGATTATGGCAGGTTCAAGTTACAACTACGACAAGAACAGTTCCTTCTTTGCGACGGAGGATGATATGGACGCTGCGTTTCTCAGTGGGCGACGAGCTTATCAGTCCTCGACACCGAATGAAAGGTTCGAGCAGCTTCTGGAGGAGAGGAGGAAGATTGAGGAGAGGACTGTGCAGTCGTCTATGAGATCTGTCGGCTTGTTGAAAGAGTCAGAAGATTTAGGCAATGAAACAGCTAAGGTGAGTGTGTGTTTCGTTTGAGTTGACATATTTAAAGTGAAGTGTGTGTACAGCCATTTTAAATGCTTTTTGTCTGTAATCTTAACAGGAACTCGCCCACCAAAGAGAACAGCTACAAAACACTGAAGGCAAGTTAGATGAAATTAATAAGACTCTAAGAACCAGTCAGCGACATATTCAAGGAATAAAGGTAAGTTTATTCTTTGGTACATCTGGTGTTGTGGTGGAGGGCGTCACACATTTCAGCTACTAAAACAAAACATTTGTGTGGGTATAGAGCGTATTTGGAAGCATTCGCAACTATTTTTCTGGGTCAAAAACTGATGGTGTAAAGATGAGTACTTCCACGTCAGACTCGGACATAGACAAGAAAGAAAGCAGCACTAAATCTCAGTTATCACAGATTCTTGAAACAAGGCAGGAGGAGTGCAGTAGTATTCGAGAGCATCCAAGCGAGCGTTTTAGATCTGATTCCATCCCAACCTCTCAACAAGTCGACTCTATCCTCGATCGAAATTTGGAAGACATGGGAGAGATCATCGGTAGACTGAAGGGGCTGGGAAAAGAACTCAACAAGGAGATCGACAGTCAGAATGATATGATCGACCGAATCCACATGAAAACCGAGAATACGGATCACAAAATTCAGGTTCAGACCAAAGATATGAATCGTATTCTCAAAAAATGAACATTGTATGTGTCTATTTCTCGAAATTTCATAGCGATCAAAGTGATGTGTTTTATTCCAGTCTTGATATAAGCTGTTTTGTAATTGTCTGCAATAACGTACAATTGTTAGCCCTGCACTATATAATCATTTAGTACGAAGCCTGTATGAATGATGCTGTACTGAATATTATTTCTTGCTGCAATCGAATCTAGTGTCAAACAGTGAATAATGTTCTGTGGTCCTTGCGCTTGAGTGAATAAAGTCCTCCTTACCAAGAAATTCACAGTAATGTGGTCTCGTTTATTCGTATTATGCGTATTAAATTAAGTGAAAATATGACGAGATATTTGTCCAGTCTCATGCATCATGAAAATCATGATGTATAATGTATAACTACAGGACTGGCCAATCTTCGGAGAAGGGAGTCGTTGTTAAGTATGTTGCGTAGAAATTGTTGAGACTGATTAAGAAAATTGTTGATTGAGCACGTTTTGACAAAACATGGGGATAGTTTATTTTCGTGTCATACACTGTTGGGTATATTTTTATTTAATGCGACTGTGAGACGAGGACAATTAGATACAGAGCTCGTTTTCAAAAACATACATAGTAACGATTAGGCGTCTTAATGGTACACGAGTAAACAACGAGTTTTAAAATGACAATGTATTTCAACATAGTACGTGGCGCACCACTACTCGTCAGTAAAAAAAATAATTTATGACTACGTTAAAGTAGGTGTCCGAGGGAGAAGTTTTAAAGGATGTGTGCTTCCATGTTGCTGGCGACTTGTTGTGGCCGGCGAAGTGGAGAAAAATGATTTACTTCCTGTGTTCTGAAATCCACGAACACACGGGTTAGACTTGTACAAACTGTTTGAGTCTAGCGAGGATTTTCGATCAGTAACTTGAACCAGAGGGATGCGATGAGGAAATGGAGGAGAGTCAAAATCCAAATGCCTTGTTTCCAAGTGAGGCATGGATGTTTTTCTTTGAGAAAGATGACTTATTGTTTCGAATTGTAGACTTGTTGATGCACCGGTGGCACTATGGGATCGATTGTGAGATCGAAAGAAAAGTTGATGCTTTGAAAGAGGTACAGCTTTTGCTTCAAAAGCTTCTAATCGTTGCTTCACAACTCCTGTAGATTGATACTTGCATGGATTTTGTTCGAGGGAAGACAATCCATCTCCATCCTTGAGCTTTGCAACAGTCTCAAGAATTTTCCCTTTGCATTTCGGTCCCTTATCCTTAGGCTTGTCACGAGATCTATCTCCAGAATTTTTCTTAACGTGTTGTGCTGGACTAGGAGATACCACATTTTTGCTCAGAGAGCTTTTCGACGACAAGGAGGAGTATTTGCGAAAAAATGGAAGGCAGCCTAGTTTTTCGACCTTTTTTGACGGTCTTTCAGTGTGAATCGAATGCCTAAGATCTTCATCTTGAACAGTAGAAAGTATGGGTAACGACTCTGACTCCTGGTTATCTTCACTACTGTAATCAGTGTCTCCTCTATCAAAATGTTTACGAACTTTGCCTCTTGTTACATTCCTCCCTAAAGAACATCCAGATAATTCGGCTGACTTTGACTCCGTCGAACATTCTTGTCCACAAACCGGTTGATTCAGACGATTACTGTGTAGCTCGAATTCGTTCACAAGATGACGAACACTGAACTTCGAGTGATCAACGAACGCTGTTATATTAACAACTTGATTGGGAGAAACACTGAATGTGTGACCATTGTAAGGTCGTCTACAGCATTTCAAACTCATGACTTTCTTGGAATCATCGGATGACTGAGCATCTTGTGTTGATTCTATTTGAGCACTTGTTATATGGTCTGCTGACGAATCTAACATAGGAAGAGATGATGTAGGGGAGTCAATAAAGAGTGAAACGTCGTCGGAAACAGGTACACTTTCAGACAGCGACGCCATAAGTTCTTCATGTGGTGCTGAAGGGCTGATCTCGTCCTCTACACTAGTTATCAGCACAGTGGGTGGATCTCCGTTGACATTAGGACAACTTAAATTTGTTATATCTGCATCTGTAATAAAATATATGTCCTCAATGATTGCATAGTAATGTAAAGTAACACATTTTTAGAAAAGCCTCTCACCTTGCAAAGAGAAATATCCGTCTGATGTGATTTGACGGTGTTCAAGACTACTAACTGCGGCTTCAAAAGAAGTTAAAACCTCGTGTGGTACAATGTCGCTGAGACTATTTTCTTCTGTTTGAGAAATCGTAGCACACGATGAACTTTTTGGTTTGAGTAAATCAGAAACCGACTTCTTGCTCTTCTCCGGTTTGAGTCTGGCTGGAGCAGTATTAAAGTACTTCTTTTGGCATTTAATGGATAAACCACAATCAGTAATATCACTGTTAGAAGAGCACATCACTCTGTCATTATGAGTGGACAGCATCGATTTATCACTTTGTTTCAAATTTGACTCAGATTTAGATCGCTTCTCCAGGGTGCTACTGAATCTTTTTGCAGTAAGGATACCCTGAAATCATAAAGAATTCTCCTTAGCCCATTAATCCTAATAGGGTGCTTCAAATTAAAAGTTGAAAGGAAACTAACCTCGTATACTTCCAGTTGTTTCATAAAATTGGGATTTGGCTTCACACAATTTCTTTGTTCTTTCACATGCTTCAAAGACCTGCTTAGGTCCCAATTTCTACTTTTCATCACATACGCAATGACAATCGTAGCAGATCTACTAATCCCCATTTTACAATGGACTAAAACATTTTTTCCGTCCTTTCGGGCTTTGTTTATAAAGCGGTATGAGTCATTAAAGTATCGCAGGATATCTGTTTCTTCTGTATCGCATACTGGAATGTTCATGTACCGAAATGTGTCAGGGAAAAAATTGTCAATCTCCGTAGTCACATTAAGTATGTAGTTGATTCTGTAAAAAAAATAGGTTAGTTGGTAAGAACATAACATTAGAAGGAAGAAAGTATTACACTTGAGAGTACATACTGTTTATCAAAGAGATCTTGCTGGTGAGACGCATTCCACTCAGTTCCAAGGTACAAATGATCCAGAATTAAAGCAGGAGCTTCCATTTGCCCCAAAATTTTAAGCATTTCTTCATCAATAAACGACTTATAGCTAAAAACATACATACATTTGAACAATTTAGCTATCATTAGCAAGTAGCAGTTATTTCCAGATTAAATATGAATACGCTCTTACTGTGAAAGATCAATTTGAAGTTTGCACTCCAATTTTGTCCGAATTTCCTTTGAAGTTACCTCATCGAGATCTCTCTCACAGAGTAAAATCTCCCTTAGTGCACAACTAATTTTTTCTTGGAACGACAATTCCTCATAAGAGCTGAAACAAGTACAAACCAATTTAGTTGTCAGTTTACTACTCTCTCTGTATCTATCTTTATCACAAATTACTACGACGGTCGTTTGTACTCCACTCCGGGTAGAATATTCCACTCGGTAAGGCAACTAGGGTCAGATTTATACGTGCCAAACAACTCTTCATAGTATTTGACAGCACTCGCTTGATAACTATTATTCTCTTTGGCACATTCACTAGCTCGATACAAAGACTGTAAGGCAGACCACATCGTCTGGACGGAAACTGGTTTGAAAATGTGACTCCTAGGTCCTTCCCCAGTTGTGACACAAAATCCCCTGCAAAAACAAGTTCACCATAAAATATCTCCTCCAAACCTTCAACAATTTCCCACACAGATCTACTAAACACTCCCAACCACTTACCCGTCTCCATCCAGACGAATTGTCGTATACGACAAGATGGCCAGGACCAGACCGAGTGAGATGGAATTGTCGCAGTCAATTCCTAGAAGACAATACTCTTCAGCAGCATCCTCTTCTGTACACGACACCACCGCCAAATACCGAATCTTTGACCCTCCAGAGCTCTCCAGACGTACCACCAACTTAATCGAATCCTGCTCACGGAGCAAGTTACTAAGTTGGTGAAGATGTTTTTCGATTTCAGGCATGTTGACTCCTCCCTTAAGAACAGTCATCCGTCACTCCTCCTCCCCACCGTCATCCTCACGACTGACCACCCCTCTCCATCTCTCCCCACGCAAAGTCCACACCCACTAAACCCCGCGAACAGCTGATTCAAATTTCCACACCCCCGTCCTTCAAACACATTTAATCTCCCCTTAAAACTACCCCACGGACACCACCACTAGAATCCCTTGTTATTTTTACACAATTAATCACCTCCACAAAATAACTTAATTCATCTCTCTGTCAAAATTAATTGTGTAACGACACTTCCTGCCTCTGTGTGTGTTCTCCTCTTGTCTTCAGATCAACTGACAACACAAGAACTCTTGATCACATTTTAATCTTGAGGCCACTTAATTGTTGTTTTGTTGTTAAAAACAATAAATATTGAGGATGCACAGGTGAGTAATTAACGAATTAAACTTGGACCAAGAGATTTGGCCAAAGTGGAAAAAAGTTGTCCTCGTCCTCGTTTCTTTCTGGTCTTACAAGAAGTACAAGTTTTCGATTGAATGATCCTTCCTCAGAGGTGGTGGTGTTGGTGGTGGTGGTAAGTCCTACGATAATAATAAGTGTGTCCTTTTCTGTAATAATGTTAGATGTGTAATAATAATAGTTAGCTAAGTAGCAGTTGGTGGTAAGTCCCTCTACATCCAATTTTACGAGATGAAGTAATAACAACACTTAAAAGTCTGAGGGGTTAATGCATTTACATTGTGTGTATATATCCATTTCAAATCGAGTTTAATCTCACTGTCACTACATCACATGGACTGTGCAGCTCCACCTCAACAGCAGTTCATTTACTCTACGTTACCACCACCACCACCACAGTTGCCTTGTAGTATTGCACACACACAAACGCCCTGCCTTGTGGGGTTCACTTCTACTCGCATCTCTATAATTCTGTATACATAAAAGCTCCTTGGTTGTTGCTGGCTGCTACTGCTGTGTGCTAAAATCCTAACATATTTTGCAGTTTGCGTGATTTGTACTATTACAAACGAGTTCACATACAAAACTGCAGAATGCTTCCTTCCCTGATAAGCTCTTGAGGTGGTTATGAAAGATACACAAGTAACCTATTGATGCTGGTATCTTTGTAGGAAATCTAACCAAGCCATCTGAAGTATGAAATCCCTTGTTGAGTCATAATTTACATGGAGCGTCAGTAACTTGTCATTCTAGGGAACGAATCGTGCAGAATTGTTAATTATGGCTGATCATGAACACACAATCATGAGGTTTAATACAAATGTCAAAAGCAGGGTGATGTGTAAAAAATCGTCTAAAACATTCGAATCCTTACAAAGCCAAGTTGTAAACTTAAAGATCAAATATAGAAGCATCTGGATTTTGCATTTTATCATCGAGATTTTTCTTGGAAGTCCAAGTCTATCTAACGAAGCGGAATGTGTATGAGAATGTAAGCCGAACTTTCAGATGATTCCATCATCCAACTTCTACAGAACTGATTCAAGTACCAAACATTAAATTAGTCCCATTGAAATCTTCTTGACTATTTAATGCAAAATAATTTCTGTACCCATTAAGCAGTCTACTACTGACTACACAGTCTCTACTCACAGATGTATGCAAATCTTCAACTGTATTCTTCCCATACAAAATCCCGTTTAAGCCAAAAATGTGAAAGACATCAGCAGACGCATATTTGTATCCTGTATATTAATGATCATGTGGCCTTATCGACAGTTAAAGTAAGCTCTGAATGTACAAGAACTAATTTCCACCCTTGTAATGCTTAAAGGAAGACTTACTCATATACATGTGTATATCAGAATTATAACTAATATTCATTGCTACCCCTTATTATACACAAATATAAGTAACAATTCACAAACTATATTCCCATTTTGCACATCAATACATTCGCACAAGTTTGTGTGAGTCTCAAGATACTCAAGAAGCGTAGGCAAACAAGCAAAAGAGCAATCTTTCAATTCGAAATCTTAACAGAAATCTTGTATGTTTGGCATAAGCCTTCATATATAATCAAATAATCATCTCGTTCATGATTTCATTTCATCACGGATTCTCATATTCAACGAAAAAGTGGCCCGTCTTTCTTAAACAGGCCTGAACGAAGCAATAACCTGCTTCATTCACCACCACACTTTTCATATGGACAACGGTCTTTTGTTGATCTGTTGATCATCTCTCCACTTGTTCTGAAGTACCCATACTACTACCCATCATCATCATCACTATCACCCTTCTTCCGTGAGTATGTCTGTGTGTGTGTGTGTGTGTAAGGTAAGCTAAAAACTTACTAAACAGATGTGTGCAAAACACATCCACCAACCACCACCACCGCTGTATACTACCAGTCTCACCCTCAACCCAACAGGATTTTAATGCTATTTAATTCATTCATATCTGCATCGTCATCAAAATTCACACCGAGAAAGTGTGAACCTTCTTCGGCCGAGTGCTGGCAGTTTTCTGCAGTCAACTCCTTGTTATTGTCCCCACCACCACCACCACCAACACCACCAAAACCAACAGGGACTTCGTTTTCACTTCAGTCTGTTGTTGTGTTGTAGTGTCTTGGCTTCTCATCATCAGACATCTCAGCAGTCCTCCTCTCATCTACTTCCGTCGCTTTTCTGATTAAGGCGTGCGAGCACGTTTGTTCCTCCTCAGAATGTTGACATGTTTGACAGTTTCTGTGTGGGCTTAGTAGACATCCCGAGAATATTTAAAACACTCAGGGCACAAGTGCTGCCTCACAGTTTCCTAATTGTCGGTTAATCAACGGGAAGTGATGTAGTGTGTGGCACTCACAACCCCAACACATTATTAGTAGTCCTTCAACAAGCAACACACACTGTTAGTTAATTGTCTCATCAGCAGCACGACGTCCCATTTTAAGTGACATCTTAAAACTACCTGCCGTTCTGCCGCTCTTCTACCCCAATTAGTATTGTGTGTCACCTGTGCTCCTTAACTACCTCCGAATATTCCAAGTCCATCAACTCCAACGTAGGATAATGAACAAGCTTCTTTGGACTTAAGCGGAGTGGGTAATTAAATACTCTCAATTCTTAATGTTGCATGTGTGTGTGTGGAGTATTGTGCATTTAAGGTGGACCTCTTGTCGGGTGACACGTGTAGTTTGAAAAATTGATGCATTGGTTGTATTATTGTTCATTTCAACTCTTTCAATGTTTCAATCGTCGCGTCTGTTTCGATTGTAGGAAGAAACCAACTGTCAGCATACTTAAAATTGAATTAATGAGGATTACGAAGTTCACACAGATTTTTATTCCTTTCTGCAGGCGGAGTAAGTTTTACACGTTTTTGTAGCTAAACTGTCTGTGGTTTCGCATCTTTAGTAAACGATAAGGGAGTAAAATATTCCTTGTGACATCGGCAGTTGGGTATATAAGATATTAAAAGAGTTTAACCTGAAACGAAATGTTAAACGTGTTTGTAGTAGCCGATGAGTAGCCCGAAGGATTTAGTTTTCAAAGTATGAACACGTAGACCAATTACTGAAAAGTGGAATTAGATTAATAGTCAGACAGACGGCATGCAAGTGTAAAGTGTCGCATCATAAGTAAAATCTTGTAAAGTTTAAGTGAACATTGAGTAGCATATAAAGTATATGTAGTATTGATACGTGAATAAGAAAGGGTGAGCCTGAGCGTCTCTTAATGATAATATGGGTGGTGGTGAAAAGTGTCACTTTCCGAGGAAATGTAGCACGGAAACAATTTGAATGAATTTAAAAAGTACAAAATGGTTTGTTTAAAGGTCACAAAGTGAGTTGCATAGTTTAAACTTTTGCGATCAGAACTATAAAAGTGTTTTAAGAGTTTATTAAAATGGAGTATATACTAACAGGTGCTGTGATGAACCTGCTTGACTTAATGCATAAGGTCCATAAGGTATAAGGTGGCGTTGTCCGTAGTCTCACTTCTTCAACAATATAGGTAGTTTCTACTTATGCTCATTTCCCAAGGATGTGAACATGATTATTACTATGGAATGATGTGTTTGTAGACCGACAATTGCACATTGTTAAAGAGCATTTTACTGTGAAATCTAACTGTCTACTTGCGACAATTATTTAGTTCGCTGAACACGCTAAAACAATTAATGCATTGCGGTTGTTTGCTGCATGCTCCTGCGATTATTTTTCATTTCTTTATCTTTGTATTCACCCAGTCTTCTGGGATTTAGAAAACGGAGTTTTACTATTTTCCATTGTTCCTTCAAGAGTGATTTTTAGACTGACTCGGTACTCGGTGACCAGTCACAGCCACAAGTGTAGCAAGGCAAAAAGACATGACGCGTACGCAGCGAGTATTTCACAGGTTAAGAGTTAAGTTAGTGTGCAAACTACCTTCATGGGAACTGGGAATTTATGCCGATTGCGTACTAGCTTGAGAAATTCTACTGTGAAGTGTTCGATCAGTATTAGTTCAGGTTTAAATCAAAACAACCAATCGTTTTCTGAAGCTTCATGTTATGTAAACTTGCAGCGCAACTCAATTCCGGGAATTAGCAATTGATATTGTGCAACAGTTGACAGTGATTGTGAGTTTCATTCTGTGTTCTAGTTTGCTAGTTCTTATTTTGATGCAGTGTGTGTTGTTTAACATTAATGAATTAGGAGCTTTTGTGTATTCGAAACAAGGCTGAGGGTGACTCGTTCGTGTGTTACTTCCTATTATAATTCAGGCTGGAATGGTAGCAGCTGTGTACCAATCGGAGCATTGCATAATTGATCAGATACTTTGACATTATCTTTGTTTCTGGTCTCTAAGGTTTTTTACGATGAACAAGGTTAGGCAATCGTTTTAGTGATGTTTGAAAGACGTCCGTAGGGTTTCTTTTGTGTGAATTTGATTTGACATGTATCTCTAAGACCGGCCGATGGTTTTGCATTTCTGAATCAATTATATAATTCAATATTGTTTTGTAATTCCAGCTCTGCAAGGATAAAAGACTGAGGAGCTGAAGGATATGCTGCTGATTTGCGACCACGAAAATCTTCCAGGAATTCAAAAATGCTCATGATCAGAGGAGTTGGTGGTGCACGCAAAGCCGTACTAATTGGAGCTTGCATTCTCACTCCATTGTTTCTCTTATTTGTTCTTCGGCATGGAAATAGCGATGGAGCATCTTGCCAGATCTTTACTAGTCGTGAGGTAATAATTTTTCAAATAATCTACATGCATTCATTCATTTATTTTAGTGCAAAGTTTAAAAACTCAATTTTTCTTATTCATGACAGACGGTTATCACGGGGAAAGATGGAAAATCCTATCAATATGACCGAGGGTCTCCTTTTATATTTATTGGAGGATTTCCGCGATCTGGAACCACCCTAGTTAGAGCTATGCTAGACGCACATCCAGAAATTCGATGCGGGGAGGAAACGCGAGTTGTTCCTCGAATCTTGCAGCTTGCTGCTCAATGGAATCGATCTGCCAAAGAATCTAACCGTCTTCACGAGGCGGGGTTAACAGATCAGGTTGGTTTGTGTTACTTTGGACAATTTGTTGATGAAATCGTCCACTAATTGAATTTTAAACGCAGATCATCGGAGACGCGGTGTCATCATTTATCTTAGAAGTTGTCGTTAAGCATGGAGAACCAGCCGCTCGGCTGTGTAACAAAGATCCGTTTACTTTAAAATACGGGGTGTACTTATTAAAGTTATTCCCGCATGCCAAATTTATATTTATGGTTAGAGACGGTAGAGCAGTTGTACACTCCTTGATTACTCGGAAAGTAAGAAAAAATCAGTGTTACAAAGGCTATCAGTTTGAAAGCTTATTACTAATTACTAATTAATGTTCTCCTCCACCAGGTCACAGTGACGGGTTTCGATTTAACAGATTACAGGCAGTGCTTAACAAAGTGGTCGAATTCTATGAAAACTATGTTGAGGGAATGCGAGGAGCTGGGACCAGAGAAATGTCTCAAAGTGAAGTACGAAGACTTAGCTCTGCACCCGCGCTCAGAAATGCAGAGGATTCTCGATTACCTTGGTCTTTCATGGGCGGAAGAAGTTATGCATCATGAACAGTACATTAACAAACCCGGAGGAGTTTCTCTATCAAAGTATGCAACAGCAAAATTTTGATATCCGCGGGTTATGCTAATTTGTATTATTCTATTACAGAGTTGAACGTTCATCTGATCAAGTCGTGAAGCCCGTAAACGTGGAGGCGTTGTCAAAATGGGTTGGTGCCATTCCAGAAGATGTTGTTCAAGAAATGGATACCATTGCTCCAATGCTCCAAGCATTTGGTTACGATCCTAAAGCTAATCCCCCCAAATATGGAGATCCTGACCCGGAGGTAGCCACTAATACTTACGATGTGCAGAAAAACTCGGACAAATGGGTGAAAACAGTTCAAGACGTTCTTCAAAATTCTAAAAAGCTCTCAGATGCTTAATTCCCTTCTCAACAAGAGACACCTTGACAAAAAATTCCAGCAAGACTTATTTATTTTCAATGTTTTACAGTTCAGCTTGCTTCCAACTTGCACTGTGTTATGCCAGTTAATATTTTTATTGTTTTAGGATGAAAACTCTCGTTTAACTTTTAATTCGACAAGTTACCGAGAAACTTCCAAAGTCACCTAATCTTGTTTCGAATCTGAGAAGAAACCAAGATTTTTAGAGTTCAAACGGTCTACATTAAATACAGCGGTGTAAAATACTATATGACAAAGTTGATATTAAGTTATTCTGGTTTTGTGCTACTTTAAATATAAATGATCGTACAAGTAGATTAGACCTTCTGGTGTAGTGTGCTCCGTTGACCTATAATACAGCTCTCGACGCTTCTAAAATGTACAGAAAAAAGTGTAAAACGTTGGTCTGAAAATGTAATTTTTTGAAAGTAGCTGCACACCGTGTAACCATGTTACGTCAGTAACATCTAAAGTTCAACCACGAGCTATCCAAAAATTATTAATGTACAGAAAGAGTAGTATTAAGTGATTTTTGTGATATTGGATTTAAGAATTTTCTCCTACTCCATGTAATTAACTATAAGGACATGCATGTATTGCTACAGTCTTCTAAACGTTAAAAACTGGATCAAAATCTTTTGTTACACACAACTTTGAGATTACATTGTTACGTAATTACCTCATAAACCTCAACTGAATTATTATCATTCATTCCACCATTATCATTATCCTTCCCCGTTAGCAATTCGAATATCCACAGAAAAGATTCTGTCCTATTCCACGAAACACTCAAGTACACTTAATTCTACATTCCTGATACATCAAAGCACATACATCTCTTAAGACATACGTTTAACATCAAGTCTGCCATAATCCTCAGCTTTCATGTTCCACATAAATCTTTCACAAGAGTACATAGATAATCCTTGTTTTTCATGACTCAGTCAGTCTGACTCCTCTCCAAAAGTCAAAGCTAAGAATAATTCTGGGAAGTTCCACTATTTGGATCTACCTGTAGTGAGAGGACCACACCCCCATTGGCATATAACTAATTACCCAGGAGTGTGTGGGACTTAATACTTTTAGTCCCTTATTGCGTGTGGATTGGGGGAGAGTGAGACTTGCGTGGGCAGCAGCGAGTGAGTCTCTCGATGGGTGCAGTAGGGATTAGAGGGAACGTCACCTGAGAATTCGGAGGACGAAAGGCAGCGGAAGAAAGTAAACACACACCACCCACCCTCCGTGGAGTCATGACACCTCCCACCCTCCTCCACTAAACACCCTCCTCCTCGCCACCACCACCACCACTAGTTCCTTATTGTCTCCTCAGCTGCTCCTTCCAAGAGGTCTTCTACTCCAGTGACGACGTCGACGAACAATAATAATGAGTGGCAGGGTCATGAAACCAGTTTGAAAGTGCGACGGGAGTTGTGTGTTAAAGTTGTTGTTTAGAATGGGGGAGTCATTCAACGGCCGGCCTCTTGCGGACGAACGCAATGAGTTTTTGGAGCAAACGCGACTTGCGCGACAGAAAAGGACGGATGATGTCAAAAGGTCCTGTGCCGCGGTTACCATTCAGTCGTATGTACGAAGGTTTCTGGCGAAGAAGAGGTTTCGATCGGCTGCAAAGTAAGGGCGATGCGGGTGGAGACGGAGGATGGAGTTAAAGTAGTGGAATTAATCACGGGATGTTTTTTGCTTGCTTTGTAGACGAAAGTTTTTAGAGGTGATGGAGAATTTTGCGGAGGACGGTTCCGGTACGATGCCCAAGTCAAGGGATGTGTTCCATGCAAGTAATTTAGTTATGAAGGCGTACAAAAACGAGAAAGCGGAGGTGGATCTTGATGTCTTAGACAAACTATGCAGGTTAGA